>JACOMQ010006408.1:0-15299 GCA_014843705.1 Euphrasia arctica
GGACGACCAAGTACACCGCCGTCACGTTCTTGCCCAAGTCCCTGTTCGAACAGTTCCGGCGAGTCGCCAACTTCTTCTTCCTCGTGTCGGGTATTTTGTCGTTCACGGATCTCGCTCCGTATTCCGCGGTCAGCGCCATCATCCCGCTGATCATCGTCATCGGCGCCACCATGGTTAAGGAAGGAATTGAGGATTGGCACAGGAAACAACAGGTAATTAATTACTTAATTAGTTTCCAAGATTCCATTTTTATTTTTATTTTGTTGGGTTTTTTCCTTCTGATAATTTATGGCTTCAGCAAGTGTTGACTTTTCAGAAATTGGATATGGGTTGTCTAATGTTTTGGTTGGATTGACTTGAGTTTCTTGATTTTGCAATTTTTTCAAAATTTTTTTTACTCTGTTTTTAAATTACTCTGTTTTTTCACTCTGTTTCTTGGATTTTTTTCCATTTATCGATTTTTTCGTAGTTTTCGGAAGCTCGTTTTTTGTAACGACAATCGAACGTTGCTTTTTCCAGGATATCGAGATGAACAGCCGGAAGGTCAAGGTGCACCAAGGCGACGGTTCTTTGAAACCAACCGAATGGAAAAACCTCAAAGTCGGAGACATTGTAAAAGTCGAGAAGAACGACTTCTTCCCTGCCGACTTAATCCTACTCTCCTCCAGCTACGAAGACGCAGTTTGCTATGTCGAAACCATGAACCTAGACGGGGAAACGAATCTCAAGCTCAAGCAAGCCTTGGAAGTAACCGCCCCCTTAAACGACGAGCATGACCTCAGAGATTTCCACGCTGTCATCAAATGCGAAGACCCTAATGCCAACTTATACAGCTTCGTCGGGACTATGGAACTCGAATCCCAGCAACACCCTCTCTCCCCTCAGCAGCTTCTGCTAAGAGACTCGAAATTGCGAAACACGGATTACATATACGGAGCCGTTATATTCACCGGCCACGACACCAAAGTGATACAGAACTCAACCGACCCGCCTTCCAAAAGAAGCCGAGTCGAGAGAAAAATGGACAGTATTATTTATTTTTTATTCGGCGTGTTGTTTTCTATAGCTTTCATCGGGTCCGTCTACTTTGGGGTCACGACCGAAGAAGATCTCGACGGCGGGCACAGAAGGTGGTATTTACGACCCGACGATGCTACTGTTTTCTTCGACCCGAACCGGGCCCCGCTTGCCGCTGTGTATCATTTCCTAACAGCATTGTTGCTGTACACCAACTTGATCCCTATCTCTCTATACGTCTCTATAGAGATAGTGAAAGTCCTTCAGAGCGTTTTTATTAACCGGGACGTTCATATGTACTATGAGGAGACCGATAAGCCAGCCCATGCGCGCACGTCGAATCTGAACGAGGAATTAGGACAGGTGGACACGATTCTTTCGGATAAAACGGGGACGTTGACTTGTAACTCGATGGAGTTTATTAAGTGCTCGATTGGTGGGATTGCGTACGGGTACGGAGTGACGGAGGTCGAGAGGTCGATGGCAGAAAGGAGAAAGGAGTCTCCTTTGATTATTAATGGGAAGGATTTTTTCGGAAATGAAGTTGGTAGCCCGGAAAAGAAGTTGGCGGTCAAGGGTTATAATTTCGACGATGAGAGGATTGTTGGTGGGAATTGGGTCAACGAAGATCGGGCGGATGTGATTCGTGAGTTTTTTCGATTGCTTGCAGTTTGCCACACAGCGATTCCCGATGTTGATGAAAGTACGGGGAGGGTTAGTTATGAGGCAGAGTCGCCTGATGAGGCAGCATTTGTCATAGCAGCTAGGGAGCTCGGGTTCGAGTTTTTCAAGAGGACACAAACGAGTGTGTTTATTTACGAACTTGACCCTCGCACCGGAAAAAGAGTCGAAAGGTTAGTTACTGTCTTAAACAAAGATGGATGCTTTACGCCTTTACCTTTACATGAAAATGACAATTTTGTCTCATGCAGATCCTACAAGCTCTTGCATGTCTTAGAATTTAACAGTACGAGAAAAAGAATGTCTGTGATCGTGAGAGACGAGGAGGGTAAACTACTATTACTCTCTAAAGGTGCTGACAGGTTGGTTATTTTTTCCCCGTCGCTTTAGTCTACAAAGATTTCATCTTTCTTTTCGGGTTTTCGGTTATTTTACGAAATTGATTGGTTTTCAGTGTCATGTTCGAGAGGCTTGCCAAAAACGGAAGGCGTTTCGAAGAGGAAACTAAAGAACATGTTCACGAGTACGCTGATGCAGGCTTGAGGACTTTAATACTCGCCTATCGAGAACTCAGCGAAGATGAATACATCGTGTTCGATAAAAACTTCACGGAAGCCAAAAACTCGGTCAGTGCCGAACGGGAGACTCTTATTGACGATGCGGCTGAAGAAATAGAGAAAGATTTGATTCTTCTAGGCGCAACAGCTGTCGAGGACAAGCTCCAACAAGGGGTGAGTTGAGTTGTATATACTATATAGTCATTTTCTTTTATTGATTTAATTATTAATATTTGTTAATTCTGTCAGGTTCCCGAGTGCATCGACAAGCTTGCTCAAGCCGGGATAAAAATATGGGTTTTGACGGGAGATAAGATGGAAACCGCCATAAACATTGGGTATATATATATATACTCTCAGCACCTTTCCTCGTTAGTTAATGCGATCACAAATGAAACGTCGACGTATTTCTAACTGCATGAATCGGGTCTTGCAGCTATGCTTGTAGCTTGCTCAGACAAGGAATGAGGCAAATCACTATCACATTGGAAAGCCCAGAGATCAAAGGACTTGAGAAAGACGGAGAAAAGAACGCGATAGCCAAGGTAAAATAAAAGGACCTAAATGCAAATGTAAAAACCAATCTTGGGGTCATTTTCATAATATTCAGAAACTTGAGAGTTGCAAATGCTATTATTATGTCAGGCTTCAAGGCAAAGTGTTGTGAAGCAAATCACTGAAGGGAAGGCTCAGATAGCTAAATCCATGTCGGAGAGTTTCGCTCTGATCATCGACGGGAAATCTCTCGTGTACGCTTTAGATGACGATATCAAGAACTTGTTTCTCGAGCTCGCTGTTGGATGCGCTTCGGTGATATGCTGTCGTTCTTCTCCGAAGCAGAAAGCTCTAGTGACGAAGCTCGTCAAAGAAGGAACGAAGAAGACGACCCTCGCGATCGGAGACGGAGCCAACGATGTCGGGATGCTTCAAGAAGCCGATATCGGGATCGGGATAAGCGGAGTCGAAGGAATGCAGGCGGTCATGTCGAGCGATATCGCGATCGCTCAGTTCAGATTCTTGGAGCGATTGCTTTTGGTGCATGGCCATTGGTGTTACCGAAGGATTGCTACTATGGTAACGATTTTTTCGAGTTTTTTCACCGGCCTTCGTTTTTTAATTTTCCCCTCGACTTCCCTCCTTATGTATTATCGTTTATTTCGCAGATTTGCTACTTTTTCTACAAGAACATCACTTTCGGTTTCACCGTCTTCTTGTACGAGTCGCGTGCCTCGTTTTCCGGACAACCCGCGTACAACGACTGGTTTCTGTCTCTTTACAACGTCTTCTTCACTTCGTTGCCGGTGATTGCTCTCGGAGTCCTCGACCAAGATGTATCAGCCAGATTCTGTCTAAAGGTACTGTCTTTATACAATATACGACAAATTAAGTCCCAAAGAACAGATTTTTACTGATATTTTTACAGATTCTGTCTAAAGGTACCGTCTTTACACAATATACGACGAATTACTCTATTATTTTTTTTATATAAAAGTAATAATCGAAGATGAACTGAATAAGTCTGAACTGAACTGAAATAAAGTCCAAAAGAAGAGATTTTTACTGATCATTTTTTTCCACAGTTTCCCCTGCTGTACCAAGAAGGCGTCCAAAACGTCCTCTTCAGCTGGCGCCGCATAATCGGGTGGATGCTGAACGGGGTCTGCAGCGCCTTCATCATCTTCTTCTTCACCATGCGGGCCCTCGGCCCGCAAAGCTACAACTCGGACGGCCGAATCGCGGACTACCAGATCGCGGGGGCCACCATGTACACGTGCGTCGTCTGGGTGGTCAACTGCCAGATGGCGCTCGCCATAAGCTACTTCACAGTCATCCAGCACGTCGTCATATGGGGCGGGATCGCCTTCTGGTACGTCTTCCTCCTGGCTTACGGGGCCATGCCTCCGAGCTTCTCGACCACGGCTTACCAGGTGTTTGCGGAGATGCTGGCCCCGAGTCCAGCATTCTACGTGGTCCCGCTTTTCGTGGTGGTGTCGGCTCTCGTGCCTTACTACGCGTACAATGCGGTTCAGATGAGGTTTTTCCCGATGTACCATGGGATGATACAGTGGATTAGGCACGAGGGGTGGTGTGAGGACCCTGAGTACTGTAACGTCGTCAGGCAGAGGTCGATAAGGCCCACGACTGTCGGGTGTACAGCGAGATCGTTGGCGAGGACGAATCCGTTAGAAATGGATGCTAGGAATCCCAGTGATGAGAGTTAGTTTTTCCTTCTTCTTACTATGTTGTATAGACTACAGAAAGGTCAATTTTTTCTACAGACTTGCCATATATGTTGGTTGGTTCTGTTATTATTATCTGTAAATTTCTTACATTTTATTGTAGTGAGTAAATATATATTCTTTCAAATTTTATACTGCTACTAAGTAAGATCATTGGAACAAACAAATGAGATGATCAGAAAGTGGCATATGCTCATACACAACACATATACAGTACATGGTTTATCAGAAAAAAAACAGCATTTGAAAGATGTCATTACTGCACACAACAAAATAGCACTGATGAGTGATGAGTCCACAAGCCCACCCCAATAGCTTTTCTTCTTCGGATACAATCTTGAACATCAACCGAACCAACTAGAGACATCCTTGCCACACGAGAATCAACCTGATCAATAAAAATTCAGTATCAGAGGAATGCAATGAAATCGAATCAGGCAACAAAAGATGGCCTAGCAGGTTCAACGGTTTACTGGTTCAAACTTGAAGTAATAGTAATTATTAAATCAGTGTTTTCTTACCCCAGAATAAGATACAGAATATCACGATCTGGAATTAACATAAGAAAATTCGAATTAAATAAAATTTTAATTTTAATAGAAAGATTGTGAAAAGTCTCAAACGCTAACCAATAAAAATAAATTGGACCTACCTGAATTGATTGCCGGAGTAGCTGCCGAGGTATTGTTATCGGAAGAACGAAGCCCAGGAATAGGCGCAGGATCCTTTTCCCCCTGGACGAGACTGAGAATCGACTCAATTCCTTCAGAGTCTTCTTCGTCCCCCATCACCCCCAAAAACTTGCCAAGATAGTGAATCGCCTCATAGATGTCAGCCTGTGGATCGTTATAGGAAGTAGCAGGGGCCTGAAACTCTCCGAGAGGGAGAATCGACCCTGTGACGTCATTGCCTGCAGGAGGTTCGTTAATCGGCGCCTGAAACTCTCCATCACCGTGGATAATCACCTCCTCTGTAGTAGTAGTAGAATCTGTGACGTCATCTCCTCCAGCAGCTTGGAGGATCGCCGGAGAAGAAATCGGCGCCTGAAACTCGCCATCGCCGTGGATAATCGCCTCCTCTGTAGTAGAATCTGTGACGTCGTCTCCTCCAGCAGCTTGATTGTGGAGAATCGCCGGAGAGGAAATCGGCGCCTGAAACTCGCCATCACCGTGGATAATCACCTCCTCTGTAGTAGAATCTGTGACGTCATCTCCTCCAGCAGCTTGATTGTGGAGAATCTCCGGATCGTCCATGGCGCTCTCGGCTCGATATCTTCTTCGTTACGTTTCAAATATCTTTCTGAGTAGAGTGCAGAGAGAGAGAGAGAGTTTGTTGGAACGAATCGAAAATGAGTAACTGAAGAGGGAGGTTGTGATTTTGGCGGGATAACGTGACAAGCGTGTGTGTTGGATGCCGTTAGTTAACGGCGGGTTTGACGATTGACTGAGAGCTATGGCCTTGGGCCTTTATTTTTTAAGGTCCAAGCCCAATTTAATTTTCGTTGTTGGGCCCCGGGTTATTTCTGCCTTCACCTACCAGGTTTTGTTTGATATTTCTCATTTGGAAAAATGGGTAATCTATCTGAATACAGTATTAGGGTTTCCGTGAAGGAAAGTTGGATCTACAATTAGCAGACGATGCTGCTAATCGAATCTGTGAATAGGTCAAAATTACTTACAAGTTAGTCCCGGGCTCATCGATCACATAAATGCTGTCATTTTTCTATGTGTGGTATATGGCTCATTCATCCTTGAATAGCTAAGGATGTTATCTATCCGTACTTTCGATAACTTTTTTTTTTGTTTGTTTGGAGAGATTTACTAGCTGTCCAGTCCATGAATCTTATAGTAGGAGAGATTTTCTAGATTCGATTAGTATTCTATCTTCCAGGATCTTCTACACTTGTTGGCTGAGGTGACCTTATAGAAAATAACAACTTGATCCTCGATATTATTTTCCTTGTTTATTATGAGTAATTTTGTACAAATGCAGGAAAAGATTGTGTGGGATGTATGAGGGAGGTGATCTTCATTTATTTATTTATCGTCTCTGGTTGTACTTGGAGATTATCATTTTGGTATAAAAAGTAGTGTATGTTTCTTATGATAAAATACTACAGTATGTAATACAGTATATTGATAAGCTAATGTTATTTTGAAAGGCAGATAGATCTGACGTGTCCGATTACAGTATCTGAATTACACTTTGCATGTCACCGTCAGTCTTATTGTAGCATACAATATAAAAGCGTATCAAATAACACATGTTGATTGTATTTGGTAAGTTTTCCGAATACTCTCAAGTGCTTGTTATTTATTACTCAGACAAATAGATGTGTTGATTTCTAGTCTTAATGCTTTCGAGGCCAAAGAAGGTAAGCCCTTTGATCCTTGCATGAGCGGTGTTTCTATGTCTCATTTCGCCTCTCCCAGATAAGAGATAAATATTTCGCCTATGGTACATTTCTCGATCAGAGAGTGTTTGTTCACAATCTTGCTTCTAGTGTTACCTTGAATCCTTATTGGATTATTAACCTATTCATTCATAACACGAGATATATAGATCATGTTGGTTATGTTCCCCGGACTTCTGAAGCTTCTTCTTTGGAATCTTTTCTTCAGATTCTACATTAAAGCATTGAAGTGTCGGTTCAAAAGCTTGGGGAACAAAACCATTCGTTAAATCATTGTTTTTTATAGTTTTGTTTCTAGTTTAATCGCGCATGAAATTTAATTTACTGATAGATTTCATTCAGGCAGTGTATTGGAGTGTTTTTAGAACATTTAAATCGGTGTTTGTATGAGGTCCTCCGATCCACAATGGTGTCATGGTCTTGTGAGGTGTCTTCTTTGCAACCTAAAGGTGAATTCCCTTTTCAGAACTGTTGAACTTGTAAGACTGCTAGCCCTTGGTGAAGCTGCATGGCCATCAGATTAGTTTATGATATTGTATTTTAGTACTACTATGTATTTTTGAATCTTGCATGTACTATTGACTTTGAATGTTTGGTTTTGTGTAGGGAGTATAAACTTGATTTATGATTTATTATGGTTTTATTAGTTTTTTTGTGTGTTTTGGCAAATTACAATTGGATGACAATTATTTAGATGGAAAATTAGGTAATTATTAAAAAAATTGTTAATATAACATCGGACAACCTGAATTTGGCTTGAGCGAAAACAAGCGGGCCGAAGATTGACTTCATCGATTCATCGAATCCCACAAACAAGCCCTAAAATATTATAAATACATGGGATGGGAGTTGACAAACCCTAATCAATCAATCAAAATAATAATTAGGGAAAATATCACAAATGGTCTTGTACGGATGTCATTTCCCGTAAGTAGTCTTGTATTTTCAAAAGTTATCACGGTTGATCCTTTTGCCCGGGAAAGTGACGCGTTATTGTCACGCGCTGCCAAAAATCTGACATGGCAATCGGAAATTACATCCGTACAGGACCATTTGTGATAACTTTTGAAGATACAGGACTACTTTTGACGGCGCATGACAGTAACGCGTCACTTTCCCGGGCAAAAGGACCAACCCTGATAACTTTTGAAAATACAGGACTACTTACGGAAAATGACATCCGTACAGGACCATTTGTGATATTTTCCCTAATAATTAAGATGGAGTCTGAGATAATTTACAGCAGATCGGGATATGAATATCGGTACCGGATTGGGATGGACGATGAGATAATCTCATTGTATCGAGAAAACATACGGCGTTCGTTTGCTTGCTACGGCAGGACCTTTATTGTCGAGGTGCGTACAAGTTTCGTATTAAAACCCTCCTCCTCCGGCGCCGGCGAACAGATACTGGACTCGGAGAGGTTCGTAAATTTTTTTCCGGTGTCTGAAGATGATATAAAAATTCTTCCGGTAGACGATAGAGAGATGTATCTGTTGAGTATGGGGTTCAGGCTGAAAGAGTATTGGTTGCCGGAGAATGAGATCGAACGCATCGTTGACGAGACCTTCTGTTTCGCCAAACGAACTGGGGCCGATCCTCGAAACGCCTCGCTCCACGTCATCCCTGTTGTCGTTCACATCGATGTTTGCACTGTTCGATTACCACAAGAATCGCTCGATGCCGCCGCCCTCAGGTCGATCAAACCCGATTGTTTGATCCCCTTTCGACTGTTTGGGATAGGCACGATGCTAGAAGATGGGACCGCAGGGGATTCGAGTGCGATGGTGAAGCGCATGTATTCCCTGAGGTTATCCAGGGAAAGAGTGCTGGAAGAAGATGCTGACGTGGCATCAGCTCTCATGGAGTCGTGCCCCATTTGTTCGCAACCTGCCACTTACGGGGCTCAGATCTCTCGGCTCGCTTGCGATCACGTTTTTCATAACCATTGCATCGTTCGATGCTTGATGGCCAACACAAAATGCCCTGTGTGTCATTTTGAAATTGTCGTTGACACTCTTTAGAACATGTTCTTTTTTTACTTATTCTCAGTTCGTTTAGAGTTCAGTTTTGACTCATTAAGTTCAGTCTTCATATCAAATTAAATTTAGTTCAGTTCTACCTTTTTTGGTTCAAAAGAACCGTGTCTTTAATTAGCTGATTGTGTTTATTTGTTCCGACTCTTTCGTTGATTATATTCATCGGAGCAGGTTTGATTTTGTGTGATAAGGAAAAGGGTTTTTTTTTTTGTAATAAACCTATTTTGAGCCTACTTGAGAATTGAGATCCTCTGTCCTAAGATTTCAATTCATCAAATCTCTGTTTCAAAAGTATTTACTTCTGTAATATAAAGTTATACTGTGATTAATATCAAATGAGAAAACTAGTATATACAGTACCTAAATCTGCAAGTAAAGGACATTTAATTCAACACTTTTGTTCCTTGCTCTTTTAGCAAGTACCCCCAACCCTACCTGGATTAATCTTCCAGCCCATACACTAACAATTTGTTAAAAATCAGCGATGATAACTAAACTTGACATCTCCAAACAACTCCATCAGATGATGGCGAACCTCTTCGTAATCAACCACACCATCCTCCTTGCAACACCGACGGAAACTCCTAGACGAACGGGCCTCGGGCCCCCAGAAACTTCCGAAAGCAAACTCGCCCCGACCCGAAAACTCTTCCAACGCGCGCTCTGTTTCATCCATGCAGCAAAAACCCAACCCGTCGTTCGACTCGATCAAGCAGAGATCCTTGAAGTCAATTCTGAACGACTTCCCAAGGCTTCTGGAGCTGTCTCCTCTGTGTCTTTCCATTTCAATCTGCACAATCTTGGCACGTTTTTTTTGGGTTGTGCGGAACTTTTTCGCGTAGTCTTTGGTCTTTTTGAAGAGTTTGTTCGGAAGCTTGAGGAGTACGAAGATGAGGATTTGGAGGATCATGCATTGGCAGCAGCATGAGATGACAATGCAGTCAGCAGCCAACATGTTTGCATCGTCCATGACGAGCTTCTTCGCAGGGTTGAAGGAGAGAAAAAGAGAGGAAGGGGGAGAAGAAGAAAAAGGAGAAGAGAGAGAAAGTGGTTAATGATGGAAGTCATTTTTTGGGGAGGGTATTATGATGTGTGAAGCAATGAAAATTTATGAATATTGCTGAGAAGCTAAAATAAAATAAAATAAAAATGAAGTTAGTTATTGTCAATGCTTTACATCAATTCATGTTATTGCACTCCTTGAAAAAGGGAAATTTTTGGGATTTGTGGGAGATAGAGGTGCGAACGTGCAATTAATGAAAGATTGCTTCCTAAGGAAAATATAAATATTTATGCTGATAACTTCCATTCTACATTTTGCAGATTCTTGGAATATAGGCCATCTGTTACTTCTGTATCCCTGCTAAAGATAAAACATAAATTACAAAAACACCCCTGTATTATTGAAATATAAATCGAGGTCAATTTGCAATTATGAACAGAAACTGGTTGAAGAGCAGAACTGAATAAAGCTTTTATTAGATGTTAATAGTAACAATGATAAAACAAAAACTTGCATCATATTTACAGGGACAAAAATTGCCAGGTCCTATAAAAGGAACCCCCAAAAAAAAAACTTGTGAACCAAAAAAATGAACTACTAACAAAAACCCGACTCGCGTGTGCAAGTCCAGTAAAAAATATGCGCAAGAATACCTTCGCACGCGAGCCGGCGTTCATTTACATGGATGTATCCACTATCCATCTTGTTCCGAAATGCCATGTCGGATTTCATTGCATCAACTCTCTCTACTATTTCCCTGATGGGTGACTTCACTACTCGAGCTATTTGGAGTATGACTGGAAAGATCCTCTCGGCTATGTTCCTGCTGGTTGACTTCACTACTCGCGCTATTTTGAGTTTGACTGAAAAAATCTGAGTTGTAATCTTGACTGCCAAATGCCATCCTCCGAAACAAACGGATTTCAGCAGACTGCTCTGCGGAGTTAAATATTTTGCTTTCCCCTACTTTCATTCCGTTCGTCAAATCTGAGGTGGCTATATCGTCAAAAGCTCTCACAACCTGGAAAGTACCAAGACATTTGCGACATTACATAAAAATCCGGGTTGGGTTTTATTAAGTGCCCACTTTGTAATCAACCCCCCAAACAAGGAAAAAGATACTATAAATTTAATTTAGGCTGCGGAAATTCTTACTTGTCCCATTTTGGGCCTCTTAGCAGATGAATGACGCACACAAGCTGATGCGGCTTCAATCAGTCGGAACATCTCACCCTTAACGTAATTCCCTTCAAGCCTTGAATCTGCTATTTCCCCAAATTCCTCCTTGTCTAATGCATGACTTAACAACGGTCGGGCCTGAAAAGAGAAATATAACTTAGACAGCCAAATAAATATTATTGACAAACACTTGTGTCAGACTGTGTGGAAGAATATAATTTCATAGACGGAGGTCCATTTTTTCAATTCTTTAAAACAAATCTAGTGTTCATATACTTTTTAAGTTTTTATTTTGCAGGATTTAGTTTCCTCAGTCTTTTACTTATTCAGTCTTTTGAAAATATTTTTGAAGAAAAATAATGAATGTCCCAATGTTCTTTAGATATATTAGCAAGTGAAAAAGCAAAATTTAGCAGAAAATTCTAGGCAAAAATGGAAACGCGAAAGATATGAGCTCTGATGAACTTACCCACTCAACAAGACTCTCCTCCCCTAGAGGTTGAGATGTATCTACGGGCTTGCGTCCTGTAATTAGTTCCAAGAGCACAACTCCAAAAGAGTAAACATCTGACTTGTCGGTTAACTTGCCACTAGATGCATACTCAGGAGCCATGTATCTGAATTTAAAAAATAATATGGATAAGAATAAGAATAAGAAAAAAAAAATCTTCATGTATTCATTTGGGCATCCCTGAACCCAACATTTATTTTTTCTATTTTCTATATGATCACTTACCCAAATGTGCCCATTACCCGGGTAGTGACATGTGTATTCGCATCCATAGCTAATTTAGCAAGTCCGAAATCGGAGACCTGTGGAAATAGCCTTTATATAGTAGTCCATTAAGAAAAAAAAGTTGGAAAAAATGCCCCAAATCATACCCGAGCTTCAAAGTTGCTGTCTAGAAGTATGTTTGATGATTTGATATCTCTATGGATAACACGAGGATCGCCTGAATGATTAACCCATTTAGCACATTAAAATGCTTTTCTTTAATACAATGAATGATAAGAAAAATGATACCCCAAACATATAAACTGTAAAACCAAAATTTGTTGTTGTCCGTTACATCTTTTAACTTCTCAGATGAGCGATAATATATTAAATGATTCATTCCTATAAATCTTGAAGTGCATTGTTTTACAACTAGCCCAAATCAGATAATATTCAATTAGAAAAATAACAAAGTAGTACTTTGTTACAAATTACATATTATTAATACATGGACAAATAATTAAAAAATAAATGAGTAGCAAGAGATGTAAAATTTCCGAAAAGCTTACAGTCTTCATGAAGGTACACTATTCCACGAGCTGCTCCCACAGCTATCTTTACACGCGTGGCCCAATCCATAACAGGCCTATCATGACCTGGAAAGAACATACTATAATATTTTTTTATTTAAATAAAAATTACTCCATAAAATATATTTCTCCACTAAACACCAACAATTTACCATGAAGATGGAAGTAGAGAGTATTATTCGGGAGGTAATCATATACGAGCAGCCTTTTGTCATCGGAAATGCAATAACCCACAAGCGAAACCAAATGGCGATGGTGTATACGACTTATTATCTCGACTTCTGCTCTGAATTCTCTCTCCCCTTGTCCTCCACCAATCTTTAACTGCTTAACCGCGATTTCTCGACCATCGACAAGATTTCCTTTGTACACGCAACCGAAACCGCCTTCACCTAATAGATTCTGGGCTGAAAAGTCATTAGTGGCTTCGACTAGTTCTTCGTAGGTGAACCAAGATCTTGAGTTTCCCAAGCCACCAGAGCCAGTTCTATTACTAGGTAGTTGAGCTTGAGCTTTCTGTAGGCCTGAATCTGGGAACAAAACCATATCAGTTCTTAAATTGCCTTTTAACATGAGCGAAAAGGAAAAATTGCAACTTAAACTCACCTGATTGAGGAGAGGAACCAACAGAGGTCGGCAAAATGTGCCCCCCATTTTGTCTACTAGACCTTCTCTTTCGTCTCATCACAAAGCAGGCTGCGATTCCCAATATACCGAGCAATATAAGACTCATTGCCACAGCAATTGCTACCGTCTCTCTGGTGTTTATGCCTCCACCGCTTGTCCTTACTTCCCTTTCCGGGGGAACATTACTAACTGAATCGTTGGTCCTTGGATTACTCGGTGGGGTAGCTGGCAGCAGTGTTGTAGAAGGGGCTGGCGGTGGTGAGACAACAACGGGAGGAGGAGGTGGTGATACTGGAGGAGAACCTGAAGGTGTGGGAGGGGAACGGGATGGAAGTGGTGTTGGGGGCGTGATCGGAGGAGCTGGTTCAGAGTTTTGGGGTGGGTTAGATGGTGGTGGTGGAGGGGGGTTTTCAATGGGAGTAGATGATGGCGACGGTGAATTGTTGTTTGGCGGATTTGGTGGAGGTGGAAAAGTGAGTGGTGGCTGTGGGTGGGTGGGAGGTGGAGTTTGTGGGGTGGGCGGTGGTGGTGAACTGTTACGTGGAGGATTTGGTGGAGGTGGAGAAGTAAGTGGCTGGGTGGGAGGTGGTGGTGGTGGTGGTGGTGAAGAGGGAGGATCAGATGGTGGTGGTGGTGAAGGGGGAGGATCAGATGGAGGTGGAGGCGATGAAGTTGGTTGAGGTGGTGGTGGTGTGGTGGTTGGAGGTGGTGTGGTGGTGGGAGAGGATGGTGGGGAAGCTACAATAGGCGGCGGACTAGGTGGGGTGGAGGAGGTGACCGGAGGAGGAGGGGATTGTGGTGGTGGAGTGACCGGAGGAGGTGATTCAGGTGGGGCTGAAGTGGGCAGAGGTGGCGGTGGAGAAGGAGAAGGAGAAGGAGGGTCAGGCGGGAGAGATGAAAGTTGAGGAGAAGGTGATTCAGGTGGGGGTGAATTGGTGGTGGGTGGTGGGGATGAGGTAGAAACAGGGGAATTTGAATTCGGAGATGGAGATATATTAGATGATGACATGATTCCAGAAATCAATTCACACTTTGAACGAACAACAAATACATGATGATGATGAATGCACTGTTGTTGATCTGAAACAAAATTGAGCTGAGCCCCCAACAAACAAACAACTCAGAAAACTGTAATTTAATTATTTTTCCGAAAACAGAATTCAGTCGGCAGTTCCATATCCATCAACAACAACACCGCAATTAATTACAGTAATTAATTGTGGACTTGAATTACTTTCTATAATAAAAATAAATAAATGTCGAAGAACCAGTAAGAATGAATCACCTGCTATGGTATGGAATGGTGCGCCCCCAAATCCAAACGCACAGACGAAGAAGAAGAAGAAGAAGAATCTCGATCACTCACGTCACTTCAAACCCCACTCAAAATAATAAAATCTATCAACCGCCATTCGATCCTAATATCCTAATTCTCCCCTTTTTCTTTAGATTAATTAATTTCTCGTTTAAATTAAAAAGCCCAGCTCGCAGTAACCCAAATAATAATAATAATAAATAAATAAATAAATAAAGAGTGAAATGAAACTTATCTCTCTCTCCCCCACTCCAAATCTCAAAATCCTATCATCACCAAATTTGTAGCGTACATCATCATGTCACACAGGCTGCTGACTTCAGATTTTCCCGAACCTTTTAAACACCCAAAATGACGGGAAATCGAAATAAAAATAAAAGGGAAACGCTTAAATCTGACAGCCAGTAATAATTGGACTTTGAATAATTTTCATGGACATAACATAAGTCTTTGAATAGGTCACAGGGTTAAATTGGACTTTTCCTAAGTACTGTAGAATTTTATTTTACAATAATAATACTAATAATAACTTAGAGTTGACTCGTTCAGATGGTCAACTCCATATTTAAATACCAACACGAATGATCACATTATTATTATATTCTGGATTTTGAGTATTAATTAACTCATTCCATTTCATTTCATTTCATTTCTCTAGCTACACGAATAAATTTACCTAAATAGTATCGAGGAGCTCGAACTCGACTTGCCAAAAAAATAATCAATCATGACTAGCCAAAAGTCACCATTTTGGAGGAGAGTTTCTCACTCATTAATATATGAGTACTTTTTACTAGGGGTGGGCGTTTGGTCCCAAAATCCCGATCTCGTCCCGATCCCGTTCTTAAATGGGACGAGACGAGACGGGATTTAAATATAAAAAGTGTTAATCCCGTACCGTCCCGATCCCGGATTAAAAT
>JACOMQ010006409.1:0-15296 GCA_014843705.1 Euphrasia arctica
AAGTGGTTCCACCCATTACGAGTTCAATACAAGTTTACTTTATAGAATCTCAAATTGTGTTAAGTAATTGTACTCTACCCTTCACTATTCATACTAGGTAGATCACAGTACAATATACACAATTTCAGAATCTAGGGTCGTGACACACAATGTTGAAAAGATCTTGAAGTCAAGTTTACGGAGAATTTTGAATCGGGGCAATCGGAGTTCGGACGAAAAAGAAATGACAAGAACCGTAAAGCTGCGCACAGAAGGAAGAAACGAATGAGACGGAAATCCGCTGTCGCGGAAAATGTCCGCGGAATGGCAAAAAGAGTTGAGCGACCGAGAATTTCAGGGTGTTGAGGTGTTTTTCCGCGGCACGATTCGCGGCTGAATACGCGGAATGAAGAATTTTTCCGAGGAAGGGCAAAATCCGCGGAATGGCTGAATTTTCCACGGAAGGTGTTATTTTCCGGCGGCCTGGCTGAATTTGAATGCGTTGACGGCGAGAATCGGAGATTTGACCGAGGCTAGAGATGTCATTTCACAACCAATTTAAACCAATTTTTGGTGGGAGAAAGAGGAGACCGATTAATTCACCCTTGGAGCTATAAAAAGGGAGAGGATGGCTTCTACAGACAACTTGGAACACACTTAGAAATTGGGGGAGGATTTTAGAGAGAGAGGAAGAAGAACAAGAGAGAGAAAGTGCATTTTCTCCAAGAGAATTCAATCCATTGACGACGGATCGAAAAATCGAAGACGAGGATCACGATCTACATCTCGATTAGCATTTCTATTCCTTCTCCTCTTTAGATTTCCTCATTTCTCATATACTTTTACTTGTATTTTTTATACTTTGCTTTGATTTGTAATTGAGACTTGGATTTGTGTTGGATATTAATGAATGTGTTTGGATCTATGCTTTATATGTTCCTTGTGATGATTTCCTTAGATTTACTTGGCTAGATTGAAATGTCAGACTTGTATATAAGGTGTTTGAGGAAATGTTTGAGAGAACTAATTTTGGTTTTAAGTGTGATATCCTGAACCACAATTGATCCTAATCACCACCGTGGGGCGGGTTTAGTGACGATTGGAGACTAAATCGATTAGTCGCCGTGGTGCGGGACTCTTCTTCTCATGGTTCGATTTGCTACACCTAAATACCAACAAACTAAGGAACGAAAACGAGTTAGTAGAGAATTCACCACCATTTTGGGGGCTTCTTTAGGGAAGTTTAAATAATTTACACTTTGAAAATGCCAAAGCTCCTTTCCGAACTTAGATACATGGTTGTGTGACTTGAAAGACGAACACATCCCAAAATCTCTCTCATACGAAATCATTCACTTTGTATCATTTCTTATATCTTGTCTTCACTTGCTTTTACTTGCTACTTTATTTCCCATTTTCTTGCTTTCTTGTCCTTCATTTATGTTTTGCTTTGATTGCATGAGATATGACTCGAGAACCTCTCACTCTAGCCCTCCCTCGGATTGATAATCCGAGTGGTCGAATTACAACGTAACCTCGGTTTTTTAAGCGAGGTAAAACGCTTTCTCATTTCAAGTGAACGAAAAAGTGCTTCTTCAGCTTAGTTTTCAGTTTTGATACCAAATGTTTTTTCACGAGCATAGCCAAGAATCTTGAATCACTTCTCTAATGTTCGGCCCATCTTCACATTTCAATTCCATCATTTGTCTTGTACCTAGAATTTTCAAATACAAAAATAAACTCCTCAACTTCAACTAGATATAATTTTATTTATCGTTTCTTAAGCAATTCAACAACCATTCTTTTTTTAAGCAATTCAACAACCTTTCTCATAGAAGGTCTTCTACTTGGCGATTCCAAAGTACATAAAACAGCAACATTCAAAACAGTCTTCACTCCTTCATATTCGATGGTATCTCTATTCATCGTTGAGTCTAATATCTTATTCAAATCGACGCCATTCTTATCGTCTAAAGCAAATACATTTTTTTCTCCTCGTTGTGAAGGTGGCATCGTAACTTCTTTAACCCACTTCACAATATTCTTGTTCTCATCAAACGAGGAATCATTTGGCCTTTTTCCTGTTATTAATTCAAGTAACACTATACCGAAGCTATAAACGTCACTTTTTTCTGTCACTTTCATCGTGTAAGCATATTCTGCAAGATAATGTTAAACAAAAGGATAAACATTACTTAAAAACTCTTTAAAAAACTTATAGAAACCTATAATAACAATCTAAAAGTAAGAAATGTCCAAACCTGGTGCAATGTATCCGTAAGAACCAGCAACACGAGACATGACTTGATCAGTCTGGTTGATGTCTTGTTTTAACAACTTGGCCAAACCAAAATCAGCTATTATTGGTCTGAAGTCCTCATCCAATAGTATGTTGTTCGACTTTAAATCCCTATGCAACACTCGAGGCACACAATCATGGTGCAAATAAGCGAGTCCTTGGACTACTCCTAAGGCAATGTCGAACCTCTTAGGCCAATCCAACATTACCCCATTTCCCTCTCGATCATGTAAAGCATCCCCTAAACTCCGATTCTCCATGAACTCGTACACCAAAATTCTGTAATCTTCACTTATACAAGTAAACAACAATTTCACAATGTTTAAGTGTCTAATACCTGCCAATGTCTCCACTTCCGCCCGAAATGCCTTCTCTGACTCTGACCCTTTCACCTCCCAAAGCTTTTTAGCCGCCACAGTCAACCCACTATTCAGAACAACTCGATATACACGACCGGACCCTCCAGATCCAATAAGATTCTCAGTTGTCAATGAGGCCAACAAGTTTTCTTCATCTAGTGCAACCTTTTGAAAGGTTGTGACCTTCCATGTTTGAGAACGTTTGCTTCCGAAACACATCAACCTCTTTGTATTCATCACAAGCATAACTATAACCACCATAACTATAAATGCAAATAGTAAACCAGGTAGAATTACCACCACAAAGTAACTATGTTGTTTCTCGTGCACTAGTTTTGGTTTCGAACAAGGGCGAAGGGGTTCAAGATCAGCAGCACTGCACAACCCTGGATTCCCCATTAAGCTCGAAAGAAAATATTTGGTATCGAAAGCAGTAGGCACTTGACCTGTGAGATGATTGTTGGAAACGTCGAACAAGGTTAACTTGAGTTTAGTCAACTCCAATGGAATTTCCCCATCAAACATATTGTTTGAAAGGTTCAAGCATGTCAGCTTGGGCGCGCTTCCTATATCCCCCGGAATGACACCCGAAAACCGATTCCCCGAAAAATCCAGTTGGGTGAGGCTCTCCAAAGCCGAGATATTGTTCGGGAGTTGGCCGGTGAAATTATTCCGCTGCGCGTAGATGTCCTGTATGCTTGACAACCTATGAATACACGAAGGGAAGTCTCCAGAGAATCGATTTCCATCCGCGTAAAATTTCACCAGCTCCGGAAGATGGCACAATTTGTCCGGCAATCGACCTGAAAAACGGTTGTTGGATATCAACAACAGTTGCATCTTTTTGGCGGTTGAAACAGAGTCCGAAACAGAGCCCACGAGGCTGTTGCCGGTGATGTCAAGGTAATAAAGTGCACTCAAACCCCAAACCCCGTTGGGTACGGGGCCCGTCAGCTCGTTGTTTTGCAACAACGCCGTTTTCAGAGACTCGCATTCCCCGTACAAATCGGGTATTCGACCCGAAAACCTGTTATACGCCATAACCATAACTTGGAGTTTGCTTTTGACGCACAGATTCGGGGGCAACGGCCCCCGCAAGGCGTTTCTCATGACGCCAAACATTATGAGGTTGGAGTTGATGCCTAAAGACTCTGGAAGCACCCCAGTGAGGTTGTTGTTACACAAGTACAGGACTCGAAGCGCTGGATTGGATGCTATAATCTCTGGGATTTCGCCTCCTAGAGAATTGAATCGGACGGCCAAGGTTTCAAGATGGAGGCCGGCCAAGCTTTCGGGTATCTTCCCTGTCAAGTTATTTCTGGAAGCGTCGAATAGGAGCAAAGACGTTAGATTGGAGAATGTGTCCGGCAACGCCCCTGAGAGCTGGTTGTTGGACATGTTGAGGTATTTGAGGGATACGAGGTTTCCGATGGACTCGGGAATTTCTCCAATGAGGTTGGAATATGAAGCCCAGAGTTCCTCTAGTTTCGTCAGCCGTCCGATATCAGAGGGTATCCGGATTGGAAGGTAAGGATTCCGTGCCAACCGTAAGTGAGTCAGCTCGGACATGTTAGGGAGGAAAACGGGGATGGATGTTCCGTTTAAAAGGTTGTTCATGACGGAGAGGAATCGGAGATTAGGTAAGTTGTGGAAGAAGCTGACGGGGATCTCGCCCGTGAAATTGTTGGCGGAAAGATCTAGAGTTGTAAGGTTTGGAAAAAGCAGGGGAAAATCGGGCAAGTTTCTGATGAAGAGATTGGTAGAAAGATTGAGATGATGGAGACCTGAGCATGGAGAGATGGAGGCGGGATTAATTTGTCCGCTAATTTGATTGTTGCTCATGTCGAGATTTCGGAGCATGGGGATCCGACAAAAGTCGGATGGAAAGACTCCGGAGATGTTGAGGCCGGCGAGGTCTATGGAGATGACGTCATGGCCTATGTCACATGAAATGCCGGTCCAGTTGCAATGTTGGTTGGTGGTAAAGCTTCGGCGCCAGTCGCCGAGATTTCGGAGCGGGTCGTGGAGTTGGGTATGCATGACCCGAACCAAGATTTTGGAGATGTTGGTGGTGGCTGAGTTTGTGGTGTTGATCATCGTGAAAATGGTGATCATCAGAATTGAGACAATAATAGCATCAAGGTGATGGTTTTTCTTCGGACAAGTCATTGTGTTTAACTTGGGCAGCAACTCGTACAACTGTTTTTTGTTTTTAACTTGGGGAACAACTCACCACAATTGTTTTGTGTTTTTGTTTTTATGGAAAGAGTGTATATATATAGGTACATGGTAATGTAATAATAAGTTACATTATTATAGATTTTTATAGGAATCTGAGTTTCGTTTGATTAAAAAAACGACTTCAGGTATACTCGTGAACAAATTAATCTTATTTATAATGGATGCAATAGATTCTACAAAGTCAATGAAGAACACGTGACAGGTTGGAATCAAAATTAATTACTAACATAATTTTATTGGCTAACAAATTGTTTATTTTTTTGATAACATAATAAGATTTATTTACAGTAACTGTAATATTTCCGTCGACACAACTACACATATAAAGAATTAGGTGTATCCCAAGTTAACGGTCTATTAGATGCTACCTTTGGTGCGTACTACTCTCGTGGAATCTTAACGGTAAATAGATATGTTATGTATGTCATTGTATATGTACTTGTATAAAATAATATTAAATTTACGATTATTAAATTTATATTGTTCTCCACTACACAGACCCAAGTTAACTTATAAATGAGTACAATTTTTTTTTTCTAAAAACTAAAATATATGAAATGTTGCTTTTCCATAAAATAACTCAGCTTGTCTTAAAAAACTATCAATATGTGGAGTATATAAATGACAACTTCACTAATTTAAGTAACCTGCCAGGATACTTAATTAATTTGGATACAATAATGGTTCAACTTATCGAAAACATAAATATATTTGGGTGATAAAATTCGTTACTATATTAAAATGGAATATTTTTTTCTAAATAAACATATTCAATTCTTACAATTATGTTATCATTATAGTTTTAACCTTTTTAATGTAATTTTTTTTCTAATACGATTGTTATAAAAGTAGCTAGTAAATATAATAACATGTGTTGGACATTATAAGTTCTTTAAAACATTTTATAAACGGTCAGTTTAAGAGCTTATAATTTCTTATAACTATAAGTTGTTTAAAAACTTATAAGCTCTTAAATTATTTTAGTAAAATTTTCAAAAAAATCTTATAAAATTTAAAAATAAACTGTTTAAAAGCTTATTAGTCGTTTAAAAAAAAATTCCTCCTTACTTTTAAAATAGTAATAATACAGAGGAATGGTGCTTTTACTTGACTTCGAAGTTTATTTCCTTAAGTGTTTTATCCTCTTTCAGTATATGAGCATTGTATCGTTCAATGTTGTTTAAAAAGATGCTTTACTTTGAGCTTGACCAATTTCTATATATCCAGTGAGAATTTTCAATTGAGTTGGACAATATCATTAGGACTTTCTACGGTATACTGTGTAGGGGCTCACTTGAGCATTTTCCATGATTGATCTTAGGTAGGGTTGCATTTTACTTAGCATTCTGCTGAATACCAGGGTGAGCTAGAGAAGATAAGAGCTAACATGTGCTCTACTGGAACGAGTTCATACTCAGACTGCATCCTGATGCTTGATCTCCCTCCATGTCAAGTGCAGGTGGTTCGACTACTCTTCGTGATCCGACTTCTTCTCCCGATGATTCATCGCAGATTATGTAATTTAGTAGTTTTTGAGTTGATTATGAATTTTACTTTTGGGGCACAATGGAGTTCGTCAGAAATCCTTTAAAGACGCATGTTACGTACGTGGATTGCTCGACGATGATAAAGAGTATATTGATGCGATTGAACAAGCTTCTTATTGGGGTTCTGAAACCATGCTTCGGTGTTTGTTCGTTAATTTGTTGACTTCCGAATCTCTTACCAGTTCGAAAGATGTTTGGAAAAAGTCAAAAGAATATCTAGCAGTCGATCAACTCTCAAAATATCGTGAAGCTGTGGGTAATCCAGGTATCAATTGCTTCAAAATATCGTGAAGCTGTGGGTAATCCAGGTATCAATTGCTACTATTTCCACATTATATAAATTTATTATCATAATCATAATCATACAATAATTAAAACGAGAAGCAAATTTATTGGCGGCTTTATATTTTTTCAGACGTAAATCTGACTGAAGTGGGAATTCTTAATCGTTGCTTGAACGATATAGAGAATATAATGAATAAAAAAGGTAGATCACTAAAAGAATACTCGACGATGCCTTATCCAACGAGCGTCGATTATTCTTATGTGCACAACCAATTGATAGCGGACGAGTTGGCATATGATAGATTGAAGATATAACAGGAGCATGATAATTTACATAGCGCATTGAATGAAGACCAGCTGATTGCTTATCGTTCTATCATGATCTGTACTCTGGGACCGGTCAAGTCTTTTTTTTTTTTGTACGGTTATGGAGGTACTTGCAAAACTTTTGTTTGGAAGACTCTTTCGGCAGCTGTGCGATCGAGAGGCGACATTGTGTTGAATTTTGCTTCGAGCGATATAACTTCCCTTCTTTTGCCCGGAGGTAGAACATCTCACTCCAAGTTTTCTATTCTGTTAGTTCTTATTGATGAATCTACATGCAACATAAACAAAGAATTGATCTCTCCAAACTTATCGTCAAAGCAAAGCTTATTATATTGCACGAGACACCTATGATGCACAGGTAGTTTAAAATATTCTTCTCAGACATTTTCAATTCTTAAAAAAAATAAAAAGTCTAATGTTCAACATTGTTGCTATTGAATTTAATTGTACATTTATGGTGAACTCTATAGAAATTGTTTTGAAGCGCTAGATCGAAGCACCCGTGATATTATGAGAGTACACAGTCCTGGAGCAGAGAGTCTTTCCTTTGTGGGAAAGGTTATTGTCTTCGGAGGTGATTTTCGAAAAATCTTGCCGGTCATACCTAAAGGTACGAGACAAGATATTGTTCATGCGACGATTAATTCATCTAAAATATGGAGTATTTGCAAAGTGTTGCGTTTGACGAAAAATATGAGGCTTCAAAATACTGGCGATGAAAATGATTGTCGTATCTTACAAGAATTTTCAACTTGGCTCTCCGGTGTTGGCGATGGTACGGTTGGCGACGAGAACGCTGGAGAGGCTGAAATTAAAATTTCAGAAGAGTTCTTGATAACTCAATCTCATAATTTTATTGAATCATTAGTGCAAGCAACCTATCCTTCGTTCCATGAACACGTCGGCGATATTAATTATTTGCAAGGAAGAGCGATTTTGGCTCCAACTCTAGATGAAGTGGATTCTATTAATGAATATATGGTGTCGATGCATGATACCGATGAAATGTGATTTATTTGAGTTCGGATAGTATTGTTGTTACCGACCGAGTAGATAATATGTTTGAACAGTCCATTCGGTTGAATTTTTACATACTATCAAGTGTCCTGGATTGCCAAATCATCTATTGAAATTGAAGGTTATATTTTTTTAATTTTCAGTAGTATCTTAAGTTATTAATGTTTAGTATATTTATCTTTGACTACAAAATTATTATGATTTACAATGTTTACTATTTTTAATTTATATTTTTCCTTCATGTCGGTGTTCTCATTATGCTTTTGCGAAATATGGATCCATCTGTCGGTCTCTACAATGGTATCTGATTGGTAATAACAACACTTGCTAATTATGTGATTGAGGCGAAAGTTTTGGGAGGAAAAATTCGAGTGAGTTGGTATACATTTCTCGAATCAGTTTATCTCCGTCAGATACAAAAATACCCTTTAGTTTTCAAAGAAGACAATTTTCGGTGATGATATCGTACGCTATGTCGATTAATAAAAGTCAAGGTCAGTATTTGTCAAGCGTGTGTATATTTTTGAGGAAACCAGTTTTCACACATGGTCAATTGTATGTTGCCCTTTCTAGAGTTACCAACAAGGCCGAGTTGAAGTTTTTTACTTTGCAAAGAGTGAAAAGCTTACTAGAACATCAAATGTAATGTATAAAGAGGTTACCAAAATTTGTAATTTTTGTACTACATAATTTAATAATAATACAAATTTTCAGTATGTTACTACCAAACATTCCGCTAAATAAATAATGTGTTTGTAGAACAAACATAACTAAAACATGTCATTCTTTTAATATAACAAATAAGAAGTAAGCTTCCGTGCATGGTCTTTTACTAGTTACTATAATTTATCAATGTCTAACGAAGATTATACGATTGGCAAAATTCGGCCCATCTTCACATTTCAATTCCAATTTTTTTGTGCTTACCATATTCAAATACAAAAAATAAACTCCTCAACTTCAACTAGATACAATTTTATCTATCGATTCTTAAGCAATTCAACAACCTTTCTCATAGAAGGTCTTCTACTCGGCGATTCCAAAGTACATAAAACAGCAACATTCAAAACATTATTCACTCCTTCATATTCGATGGTATCTCTATCCATCACTGAGTCTAATATCTTATTCAAATCGACGACATTCTTATCGTCTAAAGTAAATACATTTCTTTCTCCTCGTTGTGAAGGTAGCATCGTAACTTCTTTGACCCACTTCACAATATTCTTATTCTCATCAAACGATGAATCATTTGGTCTTTTTCCTGTCATTAGTTCAAGTAACACTATACCGAAGCTATAAACGTCACTTTTTTCCGTCACTTTCATTGTGTAAGCATATTCTGCAAGATAATGGTAAACAAAAGTATAAACATTATTTTAAAACTCTTAAAAAACTTATAGAAACCTATAATAACAATTTAAAAGTAAGAATATTGTCCAAACCTGGTGCAATGTATCCGTAAGAACCAGCAACACGAGACATGACTTGACCCGTCTGGTTCACGTCTTGTTTAAGCATATTCTTGGCCAAACCAAAATCAGCTATTCTTGGTCTGAAGTCCTTATCCAATAGTATGTTGTTCGACTTTAGATCCCTATGCAACACTCGAGGCACACAATCATGGTGCAAATAAGCGAGTCCTTGGGCTGTTCCTAAGGCAATGTCGAACCTCTTAGGCCAATCCAACACTAACCCACTTCGCTCTCGATCATGTAAAGCATCCCCTAAACTCCGATTCTCCATGTACTCGTACACCAAAATTCTATAATCTTCACTTATACAAGTAAACAACAACTTCACAATGTTTAAGTGTCTAATACCTGCTAATGTCTCCACTTCCGCCCGAAATGCCTTCTCTGACTCCGACCCTTTCACCTCCCAAAGCTTTTTCGCCGCCACGGTCAGTCCGCTATTCAGAACGACTCGATATACATTACATGTCGCTCCAGACCCAATAAGATTCTCTGTTTTCAAGGAGGCCAACATGTCTTTTTCATCTAGTGCAACCTTTTGAAAGGTCGTGACCTTCCATGTTTGAGTACGTTTGCGCCCGAAACACAACAACCTCTTAGTTTTCATCACAAGCATAAAAACAACCACCAAAACTGTCAATGCAAATACCACACCCGATATAATTGCCACCGCCAAGTGACTATTTTTCTCGTGCACTGGTTTTGGTGTCGAGCAAGGACGAAGGGGTTCAAGATCAGAAACACTACACAACCCTGGATTCCCAATTAAGCTCGATACAAAATATTTGGTATCGAAAGCAGTGGGCACTTGACCTGTGAGATGATTGTTGGAGACGTCGAACAAGGTTAACTTGAGGTTAGTTAGCTCCAACGGAATTTCCCCATCAAACATATTGTTTGAAAGGTTCAAGCATGTCAGCTTGGGCGCGCTTCCTATATCCCCCGGAATGAAACCCGAAAACTGGTTCCCTGAAAAATCTAGTTGGGTGAGGTTCCCCAAAGCCGAGATATTTTTCGGGAGTTGGCCGGTGAAATTATTCCCCTGCACGTGGATGTCCTGTATGCTTGACAACCTATGAATACACGAAGGGAACTCTCCGAAAAATCGATTTCCATTGGCGTAAAATTTCCCCAACTCTGGAATATCACACAAGTTATCAGGCAAACGACCCGAAAATTGGTTGTTGGATATCAACAACACTTGCAGCTTTTTAGCGGTTGAAATAGAGTCCGGGATAGAGCCTACGAGTCTGTTGCGAGAGATGTCAACGCGATAAAGTTCTCTTAAGCCCCAAAACTCGTTGGGTACTCGACCTGACAACTCATTTTTTTGCAACAACACCGTTTGCAGAGACTTACATTCCCCGTACGAGTCGGGTATTCGACCCGAAAACCTGTTATATGCCGTACCTAAGTATTGGAGTTTGTTTTTTGCGCACAGATTCGGAGGCAACGGCCCATGCAAGATGTTGTTGACGACGCCGAATATTTTCAGGTTCGAGTTCATGCCTAAAGACTCTGGAACCGTCCCAGTGAGGTTGTTGCTACACAGATCCAGGATTTGAAGCATTGGATTTGATGCTATGATCTCCGGGATCTCGCCTTCTAGGAAATTAAATCGGATGGACAATGTTTGGAGAGGGAGGGAGGCCAAGCTTTCAGGTATCTTCCCTGCCAAGTAATTTGCGGAGGCGTCGAATATGAGCATGGAAGTTAGATTGGAGAATGTGTCCGGCAACGCACCTGAGAGTTGGTTATTGGACACGTTGAAGTACTTGAGGGATACGAGGTTTTCGATGGACTTAGGGATTTGTCCAATGAGGTTGGAATATGAAGCCCAGAGTTCCTCCAGTTTCGCGAGACGTCCGATGTTAGATGGTAGCCGGCTCGGAAGGTAAGGATTCCGAGCCAATAGTAAATGAGTCAACTCGGACATGTTAGTGAGGAAAACGGGGATGGACGTCCCGTTTAAAAAGTTGTTCATGACGGAGAGGAATTGGAGCTTAGGTAAGTTGAGGAGGAAAGTGATGGGAATCTCGCCCGTGAAATTGTTGGCGGAAAGATCTAGAGTTATAAGGTTTGGAAAAAGTATGGGAAAATCGGGCAAGTTTCCGAGGAAGAGATTGGTAGAAAGATTGAGATGATGGAGACCTGAGCATGGAGAGATGGAGGATGGAGTGATTTTTCCTCCGATTTGATTGTTGCTCATGTCGAGATTTCGGAGCGTGGGGATTCGACAAAAGTCAGATGGGAAGACTCCGGAGATGTTGAGTCCGGCGAGGTCTATGGAGATGACGTCATGGCCTATTTCGCATGAAATGCCGGTCCAGTTGCAATATTGGTTGATGGTAAATCTTCTTCGCCAGTCATCGAGATTTCGGAGCGGGTCGTGGAGTTGGGTTTGCATGACCCGAACCAAGATTTGAGAGGTGTTGGTGGTGGCTGAGTTTGTAGTGTTGATCATAATCAAGAGAGTAGTGATGATCTGAATTGGGGCAATAATAATATTAAGCTGATGGGTTTTTGCCATTGTGTTTAAAAAAATGGAGAACAAGTCTCAGTCTTGTTTTTTTGTTTTTACTCTTACGAAAACACAGTATATGTATATATATATATATGCATTAATATAAGGGATATTCCTTTTGTTATTAATTACATATTGAATACAATAACATTATAAATTCTGTAAAGTTAACAACGAACATGTGTGACAGATTTGAAAAGATTGGAAAGCAAATTAAATCAATAATTTAGATCAAAAAGTTTACAAGTACACCCGTGAATATTTATGGAGTATAA
This sequence comes from Euphrasia arctica, assembly GCA_014843705.1. NCBI lineage: Eukaryota > Viridiplantae > Streptophyta > Magnoliopsida > Lamiales > Orobanchaceae > Euphrasia > Euphrasia arctica. The sequence goes on from JACOMQ010006409.1 coordinate 12,329, forward strand.
TGATATCAGCTTCCATCCCAGTGCTTCATAAAATAATATTGACTGATTAAGCGTTGACATTATTATCTTAGATCAACAAAAATAATCTCACGAAAAGTTCTATGAATATATATAATCAGATTCCTATTACTTAATTATTAACCAATTAAATTTCTTTATTTTTTTTATATCATAATGGTTTTCCTTGCATTTGTAATTAAATTGTTATTAATTTGTTGTGAAAATAAAATTGTATATTATTGAAATCAATATAATTATAGGTAATTTTTTATAAGGGCAAATATAATAGAAATATTATACTCCCCTCCAATAGTTTTCATTTGTAATTAAATTGTTATTAATTTGTTGTGACGAAATCACATTGTATAATATTGAAATCAATATAATTATGACTATTTTTTTATAAGAGCAAATATTATAAAAAAAAAACAGAACTCACAACACCCTCCCAAAAAAAGTTGAACCGTGTGTTAAATAATAAAAAACAATCGACAGTTTTTATTGCAATCGTTCGGTGGTGTGCATTGCTAGCGATCGTCGTTTAATTTGCACGGTGACATGTATGTCGACAAAACCGATGGTCGTCTTAAAAGCGCGTCTCTAGTGAAAATGCATGAAAAACACATGATCAATTAATCATCCTCATATTAATCGTGCAACTTAATTTATGATCTAATTAATTATACAATTTTCACATGATCTTAATTCATGAAAACTAGTTATAAACTAGAAATGCCGGGGTGGATGCTGTAGAATTCGCCTTGGAGATAGCCGAGCAGCAGCGGATCTAATATAGGGTTGCGGAAAGTGCAGGAGGTTATCATCTTGGTCGATGGGTCGATGCAATGAATAATGGTGACGCTGCTTTCTGCGGTGGTACGGGGAAAGTAAATTGGGAGCCGAAGCGATTGGGAAGAAGGCCACAATAAGGCGTATCGACTGTCAACCTCTTACAATCAGCCTCCGACAACCATTCCTCCTCTTCCTCCTCCTTCTCTATAATTAATGATCTCAATTTGATGGGCCGAACTACTTGACGACTGAAAGAATTCTCATGGTTGTACTCAGTGAAACATAAGTTTAAACTCTTCAATTTCAATTCCTTTTCCGAACCTGATTCCATGCCTTCAAACCCTATCTTCTTCGACACATCTGCTGCGCTCGTAAATTGCGACCGCCTGCTTGCGATGATAATTTCCTCTCCAAAACCAAACCCTAATTTCGCCGCTGCTCTCCTCATCTCTCCTCTGCAACAAACAGTAGTAGTAAATAATTGAGCGTGACCTTCAATCATTTATTTAACATTTAACTTTATTTTTATTAAAATTTGCCTATTAACATTTAACACCCCTTTATGGTTTTTTTATTAACTTTAAATTAATTTATTTACAAACATAATTTTATATAAAAATAATATTTTATTTTTATTTTTTTTGCACTAAGTTTATAAAATTTTAGTATAATTTGTTACTCATTAGATTCAATAATTTATAACACACGTTAAAATTATTATTCATTATTATGAAATAAAATAAATATTACTCCATAATACGTAAATTGATTCTTGAAAAAATAGAAAATATGTTGAAAGATGGTTGGAATTAGGGTGGTATGGGTTGGCCCAATTTATTGGAGCCAGTCAATTGAATTGAAACTGATTGAAGCTGAAATGAAATATTAATTAAATATTTTAAAATAATCCGATTCTATGAAATATATATAATCAGATTCTTATTAATTTTTTCATTTACTCTCACTTCATACATTACTCCCTTCCTCTCATAAAAATAGTTACAGATGGTCAAAATTACTTTTTTTTTGTCTATCCAATACATTAAATTTTATTTTAGTTATTTTTTCCACTTCATACATTACTCCCTTCATCCCATAAAAATAGTCACAAATGGTCAACATTACTTTTTTTGTCCGTCCAATATATTAAATTTTATTTTAGTTATTTTTTCATAAATTTTACACTATTTATCGTATATATTGGAAGAACAAAAAAATTAAACCCTAAATCCTAAATCCTAAACCCTAAACAAAAAAATTAACGTTCAACACGTATGAGTATTGTTGTGGGACTGAGGGAGTATATAAATAAATAATACTCCTAGTTACAATTATTATCATTGCGGGTTGGTTTCTAATGCCAAATGATTTTGATGATATATATACTTACTAAATACTTTATAAATTGAAAATCATATTGATGAAACATTCATTTTAATATATTTTTAAAATATTTATTAGGAGTGGAGTACATAATAACAATGCATTATTTTATTTTGATGAACATGCATTTAATTATGGAATTTTTTTTATTTTGGTCTCATGCAGATTTTATATTGGGTAGAAAAGTGATAAGGAATTAGGATTCATATAATTTGGGGTTAAAGTTCTTTCAATTTTTTCATGGTCGATCGATCAAAATTGAGTTTTCCAAAAAAAAAAATGATTGAATTGACGCATTTTTTTGACCTATATGATACTAAATTAAAATTATGTATCTACATGAGACTAAATTGAGAATAACCAATCTTTATGAGACCAAAATAAAAATTCTCTCCATTTAATTATTATAATATACAACAATAATAATGTGCAAAAATATTTTTGAAGCAATAATAAAATAAAATTATAAGTAAACAAAATTAGCATGTAAGTAACAAAGAACCAAATTGCAATGACTATATTAAAAACAAACTAGTAAAACCTGCCCGTGCGACGCACGGTAATATTTAATGTTTTTATTTAGTATTAAATAAAATAAATAGAATTTAGTATAAGTATTTTTAATAATTAATTATAAATTTTATACTAATTAAAATTTAAATACAGTATTTTTTAATTAGTGTATTTTTAAATTCTATTTTTAACAATTAATTATTATGTTCTAGTATGTTAAAATTAAAATGAATTAGTTTCATGCTTCAAAATTGTTATTTTTAGAAAATAAAAATTAATT
>JACOMQ010006410.1:0-15295 GCA_014843705.1 Euphrasia arctica
AATTTATATAATTATTTATGAATTAAAATTGGTTTATAAAAGCCACGTAGTGTGAACATGCTCAAAATTTCCTGCAATTCTATTGGTCCACCTGATGAAGAAAGTCTGGATTTATATATTGATAGATTAACTTAATTATAAAATTAAAATATCACCTGTTTAAATTTTGAAACGGTCTTTACGTCTCACGTCTTAGGGCGTATAAATTTTAAAACGATCTTTACTCGTGCACTTCATAACATAGAAATGCCGAGGTGGTACAATGCGTGCCTCGGTCGTTTTTTAAAAACAATGCTTAGAACATGAGTATTAAATAAAAAAAAATGAATATGCGCCTCATAATATAGAAATGCCGAGGTGGTACAATGCGCGCCTCCGTCGTTTTTAAAAAACAATGCTGAACATGAGTATTAAATTAAAAAAAAATTGAATATGAAAAATTAAAAACAATGCTAAACATGTTAAATTAAAAAAAAAATTGAATATGAAAAAAAAAACATGAATTTAAAAAAATGGCCAAAAATTGGCCCATGCAGGTTTTGAACCTGCGCCTTGCGACCTTTGTGTTATTAGCACGACGCTCTAACCAACTGAGCTAATGGGCCAACTTGAATAGTAAGATTTTTAATATTATTTGATATTACTAAACATAACCCAATTATAGTATTTTATTTTTTTGTAAGTGTTTATTTATCGCATTTATAAGTATTTATTTTGTCTTGCTTTGATGAAGTTTATGGATCAAGTTTCCGAAGTTTCCGATTCATTACCTTTGATGAAATTTATGGATCAAGTTTCCGATTCATTACATTTGATGAAATTTATGGATCAGGTTTCCGATTCATTACCTTTGATGATGAAATTTATGGATCAGGTTTCCGATTCATTACCTTTGATGAAATTTATGGAAATTTATGGATCAAGTTTCCGATGAAATTTATGGATCAAGTTTCCGGTTCATTAATTTTTCCATGTGAATTGCTTGGTAAAATTTTCCTTAGGTAAATTAATTTTGATATGGAGTATGCAAATAAATTGAGTGTTTTACAAGCAAAAGTACTCCCTTGAAAAACATCAAATAAAAATACACCTTTAAAATTCACAAAAACATTTTAATCAAAATAAAATGTATTCCAAATTTAGATTAAATATTGATGATAAACCAGCTAAATTCAATTTTATAGGACTCAGTTAACATCACAGCTCAAATTATAAAGGATGGTAAATGGAAAATGTAGATCGATTAAAAAGTTCATGTCCAAATGAATCGGCGAAGATTAACAACACCTCATTAGTCATTACAACTGAAAATTCACGGAAAATTAAAGAGCACGAAAACAAAATCGGAAACCCTAGAAATTGCCAGACATCTTCGTTTCGACTACTTGGATCTCTGTCTCATCTTTCGGCGCTTCCTCTTCAACCTCCTCATACGCTTCTTCTTCCACTGTTTCAGATAAATTAATTATTTAAAAACAAATTAATTAAAGCAATTTAAACTGGTATCGAGCTGCGTATTTGAGATTTTATATTTTATTTTTGTTCTTACCTTGGCTCTCATGGTGACGGAGAAACTGTGTTGGAACCGAGCGCCTCCCTCAGAGAAAACCCCACAACAAAAATGGGATGTGACTGATAAAACCCTAAGTGTTGCTGTGGTATTTATATGGAACTTTTTTAGATTAGTAAATGGGCCTTTGGTAGATAGGCCACTTAAACGAATCAATACAATAATGGGCCTCCCAATACCGGCCCAAAGTTTCATTTACATACTTGTTGTCCCATTTAGGGTGGCCGACCTGCTCGAATCAACGCTAGACTTGACTCTTGAGTCGATCAAACTCGAGATGAGTCGATAATTACTCTAAAGGAGCCGAACTCCGGCACTATTAATGGCTCGCCAGATGCTCAAATAGATGTATTTTTACTTAAATACTTCTGATATATTTTCTTTGTCTCGAATTAGTTGTCATAAGTCATAACTGTTTTGTAGGAGCTAATCTATGACACTATTAATCGAGTTCGCTCGAGCAATTGGAGTCAGCCACTCAAACAAGCATAAGTTGATCTAGTCGAGCGAGCAAAAATCAATTTAAAGCATGGCAAATTTACATTTATACTAATTAGTTAAATATATTTTTCAAATTGACATTTATATCAAGGATCGAATTTTGATATTGGGGCCTAATATTTATTTATTGTGGTGGGGGCATATATACCAACAAAACGAAAGCGTGGTTTACCAAGACTAGGTATTTTTGTAACTTGATATCATTGCCCAAGTCATCCCTAAATTGTCGGCAAATTATGAATCACAAATAAAATAGCATCTTTTTAAGTGGAGAGAAGACGAGCATCAAGTGAAAGGGAAAAGATGTTTTTGGCGCGACAATACCAACCATTCCACCGAATCTGAAAACAACACATTAATATCTCGGAGCACTAAAAACAGACTACAAACAACAACAACAAAAAAAAAAAAGTAGAAACTATTTCACCGTGACTTGCGGCACCATCAACTTAACGATGACACGATAATACACACACAACAGCTTTCCTAACGAATTTCGAAGGTTCACAAAATCTACTGAGGGTTCGGCGGGCGACTGTTAGCTGCAGACACCCTCGAACCCCATTCAAGAAGCTCTTTGCTCGTATCATCCTTGTGAACAATCACTTCGATGAAGCACAGGCAGTCCTTCTTGGGCCCCGTAGCAGTTTCGATGGCTTCCACGAGCTCTTCTTCGCATCGAACCTGAAAGGGAAAATATACAAACAAAGAAATCGATGAGAGCTTTTATTAATCAAGATAAGAAGATAACTACACAAAGCACTGAAAGTTAACTTGCCTTGGTGGTCCAGCAGTTGCCTTCACCATTGTGGAAAGCGTCCACCAAGGCAGTGTAGTTCCAGTTCTTGATCACGTTATAAGGCCCGTCGTGGATCTCGACCTCGATGGTGTAGCCGCCGTTGTTGATCAGGAAGATGATAGTCTTCTGCCCACATCGAATCATTGTCGACACATCCTGAGCTGTGACCTAATCAAACAAATACTCCGTTGAGGTCATTCAGTTCCAAAACACTACAAAATTAATATTTACTTTTTCTAAATAAAGATGCGAGATACCTGGAAACTACCGTCTCCAATGCAAGCAATCACTCGCTTCTCAGGCACAGCCTGAGCATAGCCCAGAGTCGCACCCACCGACCAACCTATCGAACCATATTGCATCTGGAACTCATATCTATCGGAAAAAAAAAAGAGATTAAATAAACATAGAAGCCTAGCTAAACTGTAAGAAATTTTACTTTCACTAATGAAAGGTGCTCACCCACATCCCTGTGGTAATTTAAGTTTCTGACAGTTAAACCAAGAGTCTCCCGTTTCAGCAATCACAGCCGTCTCCTCCGACAGCATTTTCTGAATATGCTGAAACAGGACATTCACCCTCAATGCCTCCTTCGGCTCACTCTTCAACGGATGCCCTTCCGGGACATAAATCCTGTGATAATTCTCATAAGCTGTTGTGTTAGGCTTGAGCCTCTTCGAAAGGGCTATCAGGAAATCCTTCATCAGGACACATCCAAACGAAGGCCCGTTGCCGATGATCACTCGGTCGGGCTGCACGATGATTGCCTTCTCTTTCTTGAGAAGCAGAGAGTACCCAACGGAACTGTAGTCGTTGAATATGGGCCCAGCAAACAGGTAGGCATCGGCTGACTCGACGATTTCTGCACAGAAAGCAGTACTCACAGCTCCCCAGTATGTACCGATGAAATGTGGGTGGTGCTCCGGGACCAGCCCTTTGGCCGAGGGCATGACTGCTAAGGAATAGCCACTAGTGTCGGCTAGTTCGACAAAGGCGTCGCAGGCTTTGGCCACGCGGAGTTTCGGGCCTCCTACCAGTACGGGCTTCACGGCTTTGTTCAAGAACTCAACAGCCGCTTCAACTGCGGTTTCTAGGCCCATTTTATTACTCAATCTACAAAAAAGGGAGACGATTAATCGTTTTAATTAACAATTAATCTGCATACAATATTTCAGTTTCTCTGTACCCTTCAGATACTTACTTCGGAGAGAGTGAAAATGGAACCGGATCGCGACTAAACGTTGGATGCGGAATCGCCGGCAGGTTACAGCTCACGCTGAGGTAAACCGGTTTGCTTTCCTTCAACGCCGTCGATATCGCCGTGTCTATCAACTCATGTGCATCCTCCAAATTATTCACCACTGCCTAACAATCCCCAAATCAAAACAACAATTAAAAACCTACTTAATTTCAAAGCGCTAAATTCTGAATCTGAGAAACAAATGCTGCTGCTATACCTGAAAGCAAGTAACGGTCTGGAAGCAACGCGTTTCCTGGCTGAAATCCGGTAACCCGATCGTGTGGTGCAAAATCCTGCTCGTGCCGTAGTCGTTCGAGTTCGGGCCTCCGGCGATGCAGATGACCGGCAGATTCTCGCTGTACGCGCCGGCAATCGCGTTGATGACGCTCAATCCTCCGACCGTGAAAGTCACCACGCACGCGCCGACGCCTCGAGCCCTAGCGTATCCGTCGGCCGCGTAGCCGGCGTTGAGCTCGTTGCAGCATCCGACTAGGTTGAGCCCCGGCTCGGCTATGAGATGGTCGAGCAGCGTAAGGTTGAAGTCCCCGGGGACCGAGAAGACGTCGCGGACGCCGATCTGCACGAGGCGTCGCGCCAGGTGGCGGCCGAGCGTGGCCTCGGCGAAGTTGAACGGCACGGGCGACGAATGGATGGAGGAAACGGCGCCGTTGGTTGGTAGGCCACCCATGTCGTCACACGTGACTGGCTTACACGAGTCGAGTGAGCCGATCTTAGTTTCCATTTATGGTTGAATCTCGAAACAGTAGAGCAGAAATCGGAATTGATTTTTTGTGAGTGAGAGTCAGGTGAGTGGGAGGAGAAAATAACTTTTTATATACGAATCATTTCTCAAAAACAAGGGGCGGTTGAAGTTTACTTGGGGGTGGGGAGAATCATTTTTCAGAGGCGGTGGACTGCTGTTTAGCAAGGCACCTTGTTTAGATGCGCATGCCACGTGGTCCTCTGCCATCACGACACGTGTTCCAAATAATCACGTGAACTTCTTAATCACAGAAAAATTTAATACTATAAAATGAATTTTTGGTTGGTTGGATTCTTATTTGTTCGGAGAAGTTTTTAGTACTGTAATTTGAGAATTTTTCTTTCTTCAAGAACGTAACAAAGCACCATGAAAACAAACTCTTAAATATCTAACTCAGTATCAATATCCCAAAATAAAAGTTGGAATTTTCTAAATCTTAGGTGGCAGCAGCAGCAGCATCCACTGGCTCAGCATCAGCTGATGCATCCTCTGTTTTGTTGCCTTTCTTAGCTGCCAATAACAAACTTCTGCGTGTTACTCTCTAGTCTCTAGTCTCTAAACAAGAGGTAGATAATATATGAAAATTGAAAACATGAAGAAAAGTCTTTCTAACTAACCTTTCTTCTTTTTTCCTCCATCCTTCTTCTTCGACTGTGGCCAATGCTAGCCAAGTTTTTATCTCAGGATCATCTATGGTTTTTGTGGGCTGCACTTCCTGTAGAGGGTGAGAAGTGATGCGATCCGACCCATTCGGCATCAGCAGAACCGTAAACTTAATGTGTGCAACCAGGTCACCTGCAATACAAAACAATTAGGCTTTCAGAAAATAAATGGAACATTTCTTTAGAACCCATATTCCATACCAGGCTTCTCATGAAGTACAGGATATGGCTGTATAAGATCGTGATTCACACATTCCATTAGGCCAAGCCAAGCCCGCTTCTCTTCCAAAGACCTACAAGGCTACAACACATTGATGATCCAGCTGCTCGTTATCTAACGCTTGAAAAGAAAATGAAAAGTAGTTCAAATTGCATAAAGAAACAAACCTCACCAAAAATGGCATGATTGGAAAATTCTGGCTGATCGCACTAAATATGATCCGAGATGCTTTCATCTTAAGGTTATGGTTCTGATCAACGGCTCTTTTATATATAGTCGTTTGTTTTTCATCCTACAATTTTAGCTGCAAGTTACAGTTACACATAAAATTTCATAAAATTATCAATAAAGCAGGAAGAATTGATAAGAATGAATGTTACAAAATCTTCAGCAGAATAATTACCTTGCCTTCACCAGTACTTGTGACAATGTCAATGGAATAGACCTCATTTTCTTCAAACTCGGCCTCGTCAACTCTTGTATCGGGAGCCGAGACACTTAAGACGACCTTGTTACCATCAATCACAAATTGTTTCAATTGATGACTGAGTACTCCCTCAACAATCTTGCAGTCATAAGCAGAAGCTACTTTCTGAATTGCTTCGGTGACATCTTTATTCTGCAATCAACATGACATAAGAGGCCAAAATATCAAAAAATGGAACCTCGTAAAAAAAATGTGTATAAAAAGATTAAAAAAATTCAAGTATTCTTTTTTATAACAACTACATGGTATTTGTTGCACTGCGTACTTCAAATATGTCCAAGGCAATTTAATTTTTAATTGAATGAAATTGGAACATGATATCTCCATCAGTGTAACTATGACTAGGAAGAACTTCACTGGATGCAAGATCCATCTTCATGATTATCATCATCATATAGAGAATCATGAACACCTTCAGAGTAAATATGGTAAACACCTTTCTAAGTTAATAGTTTCTGGCAGATTCAAGTGGCTAAATAAAACTAGAAACTGAACAGAAACATGATATCTCCATCAGTGTAACTATGACTAGGAAGAGCTTCATCGGATGCTAGATCCATCTTCATGATTATTATCGTCATTTGGAGAATCATAGTTAACTTAGAAATACATGCCGTACAAACCATTCTAGTGTAATAACCACTGTTATATTTAAGTGGCTTAATTAAGATGAAAACAACAAACAAAAGATGATACACTTACGTACTTCACAATTAGAATAACTCAACTTTATCAATGATGCATGAGAAAAATGTTAGCCTATTTAAAAACCTATGACAATGTATAGGCTCATTTAGGCATTAGAGAAAGATGAGATAAACACGGGGTCTCTCGCCTCGGCAATGTTTCCATCCATTGATTAGTTCACTCAGAATATTACTATTAAACTAAGATACTTCAAGTTTTACTCCTGCAAATCAAAAAAGAAACACATCAACTGCATTCACACCGACTCGCCAAAACACTAAACCCAAAAAGGGGGCATAAACAAGGACCGAAAAATACCTTTTTACCCGGCCTAACAAGCCTCAAAGCAACCTCGGCAGCTGTATTGGCAACAGCAATAACATCAGCTCCTCTGCCGATTACGGGTCCTTGTTGAATTACATGGGTATGGGCAAGTGGGCAACCAAAGCAATGAATCCATCTATGTGACAACCCATGTCACTGCACAGAAAAATAAAACACAGCCGACCCAAATTTCATAAATATAGCAGCCAATATATAGATTGCAATTTGCTGTATTGAATTTGTATTGAAGACCTTACGCTTTCACTACATCCCCTTCTTTCAAAACAGTTTTGTCACTGACTAACGGAGAAAAATCCTATTCACAACTAAAATGAGACCACACTCACTCCCTAATGTAGGTATCTCCCTTCTCACAAAGTTCAACAATCATCGCCATCGGCTTGCATTCCGACAACACTAATCGCAGCGCCTCTGCATTTGAGAAATTAGCAAGTTGAAAATTGGGGGGAAATTCCAGCAAAATCAAGACATATCATCAGGAATATACAAATTCAAACTCAAACTGATAATTTAAATCATTAAACTGAAACACGCAGACCTCATTACGAATATTACATAATCTCAATCCGGAAAAAGTAATTTAATTAATGTCGAAAAATATAAGGAAGAAAAATCGGAACTGTTGACAATTTCAGCAGCGAGCTTGTATTTGGTGACAACTTCAGGAGAGGTGAGGTTCAGCTCCTTCTCCTCCCTTTCCTCATTCGACATTGTTTCAGCCTTCGACAGAAATAATCAACACAAAAAGTGAGAAGGAAATCAGGGTTTATCAGAGGGAGAGGCATGTATTAAATTGGGGAGGTTAGGGTTTGAGGTCGCTCGTGTCGAGTGACTTTGGCCTTATGTAATTGTGTACTTACATCCGTTTTTTTCAAAAATATTATTCCCTCTTATCACATTTTAATATCCTTCAAAGAGTTCTATGAATTAAAAGACACATGAACAAAAGTGTCTCATAATCGGATGCAATGTACGCGACTAAAGGTTGCGGGAGAAGGTTGTTTGAGGGGTGATTACAAAATAGAAAAAAAAAAAAAAGAGGAAACTCAAGTAGTCAAGTGTCTATAATTTATTTTATCTGTAGGGTCAAGAATGGAGAACAACATCAAATTGGAACTGATCAACCCCTTTCAATTAGTCTACAAACCAAAACCGCATAATAGATGACAAGTCGAGGGCTAAATACACCCAGCTGGCTCAGCCGGTTAACTAACTCATCTCTATTCATAAAGCCGCATTGTGCATATACTTCCTCTCATAAACCCCAATCACTTGATCAGCCACACCCCACACAATGGCCTGTCCAGGCGGGATCCTCATCAGTCGGGGCAATAGTCCTTTCCACAGAGCACGGATCCCTTCTTCCCCATATATAGTTCTGATAGCATGGAACATGCCTCTGTACTTCATCTCACCGCTGCCCGACTTGCTCTGGGCCATAAGCCTCGTCTTCACCACATCAAAAGGGCCCGTGCATATTGGGCCCGCAACCCCAGCGAGGAAGCCCGATATCATGGACTGCCAGGGCTGAAGCACTTTCCCGTCGCCCTCGTTCTTGTTCCACAAGAAACCGTCAAACGTGTTTTTGGCGGTAAACATGGCGGCCTGGTTGGTCCCGTTTCGCATCATGGTTGGGGTTGCCCCGGCCCACAAACCAAGCAGCCCTTCTTCGCGTACGATCAATCGGGCACAGTGAACAGGGCCCTTGTACTTGAGGAGTTCTGGGCTCAATCCTCTCTGCTGCTGCAGTCTGATTTTCACCACCTGCCAAAGAAAATAAAAAACTTGACCACACTGTAAAATAACAAAATGGGACGAACACAATAACCATACATGAAATAAGCAGCAGAGAAAATAATTTGAGCAATGGAAGGTCAACACAACATTACAGCCAAAATATATCGTTGTTGTCAATCAAAATGTGTGCATTCGGAAAAGCACATTCATCAATGTATGTAATTTGTTCAAACTAGAAGGCTTAGAGGAACTCGGAAACAATATTATCTACTCATATTTTTCACAAAATTTACACATAAACACTTTGCAAAGTCACATACACAAATTACTAAAATCCGTGTTATATATGACAAAGGGCGAAACCACTCGGGGGGAAGCGCTCCCAATTGGATTTATTTTATTATATATGGAAAGAACGTTTACGATGAACTTTATATATGAGGGTGCCAAGATGAAAAATACAAGTCATTCTTTGTTTTGCACCATCAAAAAATGTTCAATATATGTCACTAAAGAATCATCAACCATAGAAATATCCTCCATTCCTTAGGGTAGCACGTACTTAATGAATGAAGATGTTCATTGTTGATACCTTCGGTTAACACTAGTCGTTTCAACGTGTAAAAAATATACGGTTTCTTGAGAAATCAAACACACTAATGGATGATCAACACAATACATTCGTGAATTTACTCATCGAAAATCTTGCATTGATTCGATTTTGAAGTACAACAAACAATGCACACACAAATGACAAATCAACCTTTTGAGCATAAACAGGTGGGTCAGAGCAACATATGCTGATTAATCAAATCAAAAATTGGACATGAAAAAAATAGTAATTCAATAATGAATAGAATAAAGATCAGCAGTATTTTATTAGTATTATTATATAAGGAAAAAAAAACCACACAAACCCCACCTCAAATGGAGTGACAATCACGAGAGCTTCGAGCACGCCGGCGCCGAAGCCGGACAAAATCCGGCCGTGCTGGCTGAGATTCCCTGTCTGCGAGTCCTTGAAGGCGGACTGTAGGACCGCATTGGACCCCATCCGCAGCGCGTATTTGAGGGTCAGGTGAGTGGCGAAAGGCGTGAGCCCCTTCCAGAGGGCCCGCGCGCCCTCGCTCCTGGAGATGGTGGTGCCACAGTGGATAATCCCCTTGTACGATCCGGTCCGGTCCAGCTGGAGCCGGGTCTTGATGACGTCGATGGGCTGTAAGCAGCTGGCTTCGACGACGCCGCCTAGGGATCCGGACAGGGCCTTCATGTACGGCGGGATCGACGTCTGCTTCTTCTCGGAGGCCATCGGACTGGATTTTTCGAACGCCGTCGTTGAAATGAAAATGGGGCTTTTTCGATTCTCCTCGTTGCTCCGCAGTCACAGTGAGGAGAGGGGTAAATTCGGGATTCGGACGGGAAATTGTATGTGGCGGTCATAAATGCAGAGTGTATCGGAATTACTTTACGTCTTTGTTTTGGGCGGGTTTGGTGGAGCCCGGGGAATAACCTTTTTCATGGAGGTTATTTTGGGACTTTTCTTCCCTCAAGCTCGATTTTATGTGGGCCCTTGTTAAAGTTGGGCCGCGGCCCAGCGTGTGACAGACCTGCCGTGTAGTATAGGTTTGTGTTTTTGTCGATTACCGTCTTATACCATATACGCGCCTCCATTTTTTCTTGCTTTGGTAAAATATTTTTATTTAATTAATTTTATGTACTAAAGTACAAACAGTTGAGGTAAAGCAATATCTTTATTTCATTTTATTCTTAGCAAAAGTCAAAAAACTTTAGTAAAGTACGAAAAATAACAAGAAAAACAAGACACACGCCGTCTTAGATAAAAAAGAAAATATGAATATTAAAATTTTCAAATTTAAATTATAATCTTTATATATACTCTTGATTTTATTTATGTTACTCGATAAGTACATCATACATCTAATAAACGTAAATGTTGATAGTTATTTTATCCGAGGCCCAAAATAAGTCCCCCTAGACCCATAACAATGCACACATGTTCACTAAGCTATTTAAGTCGTCAAGGAAGGTTCATTAAGGAGATCCGACCTCCTTTTCATGATATGCCAAGCAGTACATGCTCAGCACCGAGAGATCGAGCAAAATAAGATAACTCAACAATCGTCAAGATACTTAGTGCAACAGGATGACCGAGCAGGGCGGAAGTACTTCAGACAAGGACCTTATAAATAAGAACCAGCTCGGAGCCCTTCAGACAAGGAGGTCTGCTCGGTGGGATAAAGACAAGCTGATCATGTGACATGTTAACTATTGAATAATTTGTGCAGGTTTATATTCTTATACCCACCAAGGATCGCGTCGAGACAGCTAAAGAAGCAGACCCATAATTTGTGCAAGGACAAAATGCTTCATGGCCACCAAGGAAGGAATCAGGCCAACAAGGAACACCCACCCTGTTTGGAGGGAATAAGACGAGCAGGACCAGCCCAGGCCGACAGAGTACATCCACCCTGATGAGCATGGCAACGACCGTGGTCAGCAATGAGCTCTAGATGGGCCGTATCAACATAAGTTGTAGGATCAAAGTAGAATTGGCCCAATACCTACTTTTGTAAGTTCTAACTTGTACTTCTATAAATAGTAAGTGATAAATAATGTAAAGGTACGACACAAATCCCGAAAAATTCGGACCGAGCATAGCTCATTGTCCACTTTACTCCATTCCCAAAATCTCTTTATTTATTTTAGAAGCCTTATAGAATTTTTTGAAGATATATGCATTTAGCATCTAATTTACCATATACTCCCTTTATCTTTATGAATATTCTAGTTAAAAAATAAGATGCCACGAGTATTTGGAGTGTGAGTACTCGACTATCGTAGTAAAATTTGGGTTATTATTATTATTATTATTATTATTGAGATTGAAAATTTTTAAATTAATTTAATTTTAATGGAACATATTAACAAAAAAAAAAAGTGCAAACAGTCTTTATGAATATATTACACTTGGGCTCACTTTTGATCAGCGAGGGGTATTGACGCCAGGAAAAAAGAGCCGACTCGTGTCACCGTTCAAACTGTCGAGCCCCGAAAACCCCCCGGCGCTATCGTAAGCACCAATCGGGACAGTGTAAAGATCGTCCGACGAAGTAATCGGGGCCGTGTAAAGATCTTCCCCAGTACTCATCAGCCCCACCGAAACTTCCCGCTCTTCCTCGGCCGTAAACTTCCTCAACCCCTCCAGCTCCCTCGCCACCTCCTTCATCGTCGGCCTCCCTTCCGAATCCAAACACAAACACCTCTTTATCAGCCCCGCCACCCCCGTTATCTGCTCCGGCGACCCCTCCTCCACCACCCGCTTCTCCACCACCTCAAACAGCCTCCCCTCCTTCACCGCCGCCACAAAATAAGTCGCCAGGTTCCGCCTCTCCCCGCCGTCGATCGGCCGCTTCCCCGTCACGAGCTCCGCCACCACCACCCCGAAGCTGTACACGTCACTCTTCTCCGTCAACAAGCTCGTCTGGAAGTACTCCGGGTCCAGGTACCCCAGCGTCCCCTGCACCAGCGTCGTCACCTCCGTCTGGTCCAGCGACACCCGCCTCGACGCCCCGAAGTCCGATATCTTCGCCGTGTACCTCTCGTCCACCAGTATGTTCGCCGACTTCACGTCCCGGTGGATCACCGGAGTCTCCGCCGCTGAGTGGAGGTACGCGAGGGCTCCGGCGGCTTCCGACAATATCCGAACCCGATTCTCCCACGACAGCCACGTGGCGGAGGTCCCACCACTTCCGTGCACGTGCTCGTAAAGGGTCCCGTTCGAGACGTACTCGTACACGAGCAGCGGGACCTCGGATTCCAGACAGCATCCTAACAGTTTGACCACGTTCCGGTGGTTGACTTGCGTGAGTATCACGACCTCGTTGATGAACTGCTGGACTTGGCTCTCTTCCATTACTCTCGACTTTTTTATCGCGACTATTTGGTTGTCGGGGAGGACGCCTTTGTAGACTGTCCCGTACCCGCCTCGCCCGAGGATGCGTTCGTCCGAGTAGTTGTCGGTGGCTTTCGACAGCTCGTCGGAGGTGAATATTTTCGTCCTCGAGTCGACGGGTCGGTTGTTGTCGTCGTTGTCGGAGGAGGAGATTTGTTGTCTTAGTAAAAGTCCTCCGTTTTGCTGGAAGAACTTCTGTCTGAGTTTGTTTACTTTTCTTTTTTTGACGATGAAGTAGAGGTAAGTCGAGGCGATGACAAAGGACAGGAAACCGAATCCGGTGCCTAAGGCCACTTTGATCACAGGGAATTGAGAGGCGAAAGGGTTGCAACCTCGGCCGTGCTTTCGGCCGTCGCCGTAGTGTCCACGCGGGCAAGTGCAATTGTAGCTTCCGGGAGTGTTTCCGCATAGCCCTTCGCAGTCGTTGAGGTCGGGGGTCGAACATTCATCGATATCTTAAAGGATCAAACAGATGATGATGTTAAGGAAATTGAAACTCTAATCCCAACAGATTACAGGTTCTTTTAGACTGAAACTGCATGAACCGAAATCAATAAATTTTAATTGAAACTGACTGACTGAGTTGAACTGAACTTAATAAGTCTGAATTGAACTAAACTCAATGAGTCTGAACTTATATAGAACTGAAGTGAACATGTCTTAAATCAAATTGAATTGAACGATCAAAACTTAACTGAACGAACAAAAAGTTGTAATCGAACCTGTGCAACCCGGATCGAGATACGGGTTTCCTTGGTAGCCTCGGTTACAGGTGCAACGATACCCTCCCATCCCGGTGTCGGAATCAACGCAGTAACTGTTGGCCTTGCAGCCGTAATCCAACGAACTCCGAACCTCATCGCAGCTCGAATTCCCGACGGCCCAATCTAGGACGATGGGGACGGTGTCGAGGACCCGCTGCATGAAATTCGGGTCGGACAGGTCGGGGGCCCCGCGGAACAGGAAGCGATCCTGCTCCCCGAGGAAGGAGTAGCTGCAGGGGTCGAAGGAGGATACGCGCGTGTGGTTGTTGAGGCTGTTGATGTCCGTGTAGTAGTGCTTCAGCCCCTTGGGGAGGGAGGTCTGGCAGCACCCGATGCCGGAGCAGGAGCCGCCGACGACGTCGCCGGCGGCGGAGCAGAGGGAGACGCAGCCGCTAGTGAAGTTGCGGCCGCCGCCGCCGGTGACGAGGGAGAAGTCGTCGCAGCCGACGACGGTGAAGCGGTTGAGCTCGGAGTAGCTGAAGGGGGTGGTGGAGATGTCGAAGGAGGCCGTGTTCTGCCGGACCACGGCGCCGGACCGGTCGTAGCAGCGCCGGGCGACGACGTTGGAGACGCGCATCTGGTTGTCGGAGATCTCGTGGACGCGGATGTTGCCGATGAAGGCGCGGGGCGGGGCGGCAGCGGCGGCGGCGGAGGTGGTGGTGCAGTTGAGCTCGAACCAGGGGCCGATGCCGCAGCCGGAGCCGACGCCGACGCCGAAGGGGTAGGGGACGGCGAGGTCGCCGCAGTGGGTGGGGCAGTTGGGTTTGGCGGTGGTCGGGGCGTTTAGGATGTTGAAGGTGTCGGAGGTGGTGGTGGTGGTGGGAGCGAGCGATGAGGTTAGAACGGCGGCGGCGAGGTTGAGGAGGAGGAAGAGGAGAGTGGTGGTTCGAGCCATTGTGTTTTTTTTTATTCAATTTTTTGTGGAGTTCAAATGTGTTGGTATAACTTATAAGAAGAATTCATGTTACTTACTGATCAGTGATCGAGATAGCTGGGAATATGTCAACGTTGACTTTGTCTTAGAGAACCGACGTGATCGACATATAAATAATTAAAGAATATGTTACTTTTTAATTTTTACTAAAAAAAACGAAAAGTAAAAATGTATTTTAAATTAAAAAATAAAGTAATAAATTGTATGCAAAATTTAAAAAAATAATAAAAATTTTGTATTTTAAAATATATAAAAAATTAAATATTTTATTTTATTTTTAAGAGTGTAGATAATTAGTTGAGAAATAAAAAAATAAAAAAATGTGTATAATTAATTGAAATTATAATAGTACTGTACTTATTTACTTGCTTGTGTTGCGTTGAGAGTTTCGCTCAACTTCTTCTACGAACTAAAGACATCTATACATATATAATTTTTGGATCCACTAATGCCACGTAGACCAATAGAAAAACAATAATAATGTTATGTTCACACTATAAATTATAAATAAAAAAAATTATAAATTCTAAACAATAATATTATTAAGCATATTTAGATTATATATAAGTTCTAAATAATAATTTGAAATTATATATTTTTGTTAATAATAATT
>JACOMQ010006411.1:0-15292 GCA_014843705.1 Euphrasia arctica
TATATATATATATATATATATATTATGAAAGAACTTTCGAACGATAGTACCTATACATTTACGGTTTCGCTATCTTCTTTAGAATAGTACACACTAGTAGTAATTAAAGCTGTGGATTGAAACATTAAAAAAATGCTCACATTAAAAGGAATAAAATTATCTTTGTCTTTGTTCTACTTCTATCGATCGATCATGCAACTCTCAAAAGATAAGAGAGAACTTGAAATGAAATCTTATTTACAAAGGAATATATGCTTTACAAGTTTAATTCTATTATATTATTCTTTTGTCGTTTTCGTAAAAACGACAACCAAAGGCATGGAGATGCATGTCTCGAGAGTAATTAATTTAAAAGATAGTATCATATAACATTTTAGCATTTGGTATTATTGTACGTAAAAAAACAAATCAAGTTAGCTCTCAAACAATTTGATTAATTAGCTAGTATTAGGTCTCAATAACATTCGTTAAAGAAATGAAATAAATTAGAGAGAAATACTTGAAATGAAAGGGACACTTTTGGAATCATGGGTCACTAGTGACTTGGTCAAATTCTTTAGGCTAGGTAATTGTAGTTAGGAAATCTAAATCATTTCAAATAGTCTTGAGTAAAAGTGATTACTATCATGTGTGCTCATGCTTTCGTCGATTTTATCATATAGCTAGTACCGAAACACTTGTCGTGGTACAAGCAATGCCGAAATATCGATTACTCGAGAGAATGAATCGAATTAAACAGGGCATATGAAATCATTAGGACCATCACCATTTTTGGACCCATGTTCTAATTCCAACTAAAAAAGAACATGTTTGAATGAACTATATATACATACAGTATATGAATGGTGTTACAAATCATGAAATTAATATATATACTCAACCTTATACAAAGCCTACCATTACTTAAGGATTCAAAGAAAGAACCATATTCTTTTTCTCTTCCCTTTTCCCCCCGTAGAATAAAAAGAAAGAATGGATGAGAGAACTTAAGCATAAATCAAATTATTGCATACCCAATTATTACAAAGTGCACAATAAATCAAATACTTATAACAAACCGTTACAACTAATATTATTTTAATTATTATGTACTCCATATAATTAAGTAATTATTTGGGCCCATACTATACCTTCCAAACCAACAATAGATTTTTGCATGTATCCATCTTTTTCCCTACTTTTCTTTTAACCACTTTGCTAGTAGTATTAATTAAATTTCATTCTCTTTTTGCTCTTTTTCTCACATTTATTTAGTGTAATTGTACTTTGTACTTTTATTAAATGTTTAGAGTTTTCTATTTAAATCAAATAATTTTACATAATTCAACAAATTAATTACATAAATTTCCAATTACACACACTTCAGTCGGTGTGGGTGCGAGTTCGTCACTCTGTTTTATTTATTACAAGTCCTAAACGTTGACCAAAATGACGTCGTTTCTTCTGTTTTTTTTTTTTTTTATATTACTTGTATAATTTGAAAGCTGTTTTCTCTCCTTATATATATCCCCTGCTACTCCACACTAAATGATCATCCCATTCTCCATTATTATCACCAATTAATATTGTCCCAATCCCGTTATTTTTTACTGCAAACAAAAATAAAAACATAAAAATCCCTTCTTTCTCCTCCATTTTCTTGCTAAAAAAAAAGATGAGTGAAACTGCAGGAACACGACAGCACCAAGTTTTCGACGTCGTTTCCGGTAATGTTCCTCCCAACGGCTCCAAGTGCTACGACGATGACGGAAAGCTTAAAAGAACCGGTAAAATTTATATTGATTTTTTTTCTAATTTTTTTTATCCAAACAAATTTATTTTCTTGAAGTTTTTTTTTTGTGCTCTGTTTTTTCTTTTATTATAGGAACTGTTTGGACAGCAAGTGCTCATATCATCACGGCCGTGATCGGCTCGGGAGTCCTTTCCTTGGCTTGGGCCACGGCCCAATTGGGTTGGGTCGCCGGCCCAATCATGCTCTTCCTCTTCTCATTCGTGACATATTACACTTCTGCCCTCCTCGCCGACTGCTACCGCTCCGGCGACCCCGACAACGGCAAGAGAAACTACACCTACATGGACGCCGTGAGGGCCAACTTAGGTATAATTAAATTTTGGCATATTGCAATTCTGCCCCTTTTGTTTCTTGAATTTACATCTCGACCCCTCTATTCTTGTTTAATTGGAAATTCAGGTGGGTTCAAGGTTAAGATTTGCGGGGCGATTCAGTACATTAATCTTTTCGGGGTTGCCATTGGATACACCATTGCTGCGTCTATAAGCATGGAGTGAGTACACACCCTTGTGATAATTACAGAAGAGCCCTTTAAGTTTGGGGTATTTACAAGGGGGCCCTTTAAGTTGTCTGATTATTATTTATATTGATTGTTATGGGACACAGGGCAATTGAGAAGTCCAACTGTTTTCACTCAAGGGGAGATCACAGCCCATGCAAAGTCTCGAGCAATCCATACATGATCGCCTTCGGCTTGATCGAAATCGTGTTTTCGCAAATCCCCGATTTCGATCAGATTTCTTGGCTCTCGATGGTTGCCGCGGTTATGTCGTTCACTTACTCGGCTATCGGCCTAGGACTTGGTATAGCAAAAGTTGCAGGTAAAGTTCTGTTCTTGAAAATAAAAATCAAATCTTTTTCTTATCAAGACTGTAAAAATCTGTTCTTGAATATAAAAATCAAATCTTTCACATCATTTTTTTCTGAAATCTTGTAACAGAAAATGGGAAATTCATGGGGAGCATGACCGGAATAAGCATCGGCACTGTCACGAGCAGCGGCACTGTCACTCAGATGGATAAAGTTTGGAGAAGCTTTCAATCTCTCGGGGCGATAGCTTTCGCTTACTCATACTCCATCATCCTCATCGAAATTCAGGTATAATTAATCTGCCTTAAAATATCGCAATCAAGAATCTGTTTTTCATCAATCTGTTTTCTCAGGACACAATAAAATCCCCCCCATCCGAAAACAAGACGATGAAGCGAGCCACCTTCATAAGCGTAGCAGTCACCACCATCTTCTACATGCTCTGCGGCTGCTTCGGGTACGCAGCTTTCGGAAACCTCTCCCCTGGAAACCTCCTCACGGGCTTCGGCTTCTTCAACCCTTACTGGCTCCTCGACATAGCCAATGCCGCCATCGTCATCCACCTCATCGGAGCCTACCAAGTCTATTGCCAACCCCTCTTTGCCTTTGTCGAGAAAACTGCTTCCTCTTACTTCCCTGGAAACAAGTTCATCGCGAGAGAAGTAACTCTCCCGATTCCAGGGTTCAAGCTCAAGCTCAGCCTCTTCAGGCTCGTTTGGAGGACGGTTTTCGTGATCCTCACGACGGTGATCTCGATGCTGATGCCGTTTTTCAACGACGTCGTTGGGATTCTTGGGGCGTTAGGGTTTTGGCCTTTGACCGTTTATTTCCCTGTGGAGATGTATATAGCGCAGAAGAAGGTTCGGAAGTGGAGTTCGAGGTGGGTTGGTCTGCAGGTTTTGAGTATGGCGTGTTTGGTTATATCGATAGCGGCTGGTGTTGGGTCGGTTGCTGGGGTGATCAGTGATCTCAAGGTTTATAGGCCTTTCAAGCCTAGCTAATTAATGGTGAACGAACGAACGACGAAGAAATTAGGAGTTTAAATTTTCAGTAGCTGTTGATAAGAAAACAAGGGGCTGTTATAAGGGTCATGGAATTCTGTCTATGACTATGACTAGTATTTAAATGTATGTATTTTTCTCTGTGAAATTCATATGTTCTCCAATCAATGTAATTTTTCATCTATTTCTTGGTTGAAATAGTAAATGAACTTCAAAATTTTCCTTTTATCAATTGAGATGTACTCTAACATGATCAATGTGTTAACAAGATTTGTCCTATGTACAGACTGTTTTTTGCGCAATAAGTAAAATCAGCAAGTGTTTGACATTTGTTTTTACTGTGTGTCGTATATTGTAGTTGCGAAAGCAACATCCTACATACCGGGTTCCACTCGCTTACGTACCTTGCGATCGCAATCGCAAGGGTCATGCGGCTCTTCTGTATCTACCTCTAGCTCCGATTTTTCAACAAAAAAAAAAAAAAAAAAAAAAAAAAAAAAAAAGAAAGAAAGAAAGAAGAAAAAGATTGTGTATGTATTTGTAATGTCCATTTGGTTTTTGTCCTATCACTAAACATCAATACTATCCGCACACAAAAAAACTAGTACTCTGATACTCTTTTTGTTAGGTAGAAAGTGTTTTCGTAATTCTTTTGTAAATTACAAAGAAGCTTTAACAAATTTCGGACTAAAGACATAGTTTTTTGAACTTAAACTGACTAAATTGAACTAAACTGAATTTAATAGGTCTGAACTTAACTGAATTAAATTGAACTAAATTAAACTCAATTGAATAGGTCTAAACTAACCTCAACTGAACTTAAACTAGACTCAATTGAAATTAAGTTCAATTTAAATAGTAAAAAATTAAATGAATGAATTAAACTGGAATGAATTAAATTGAACTAATTTAATAGGTTAATAAGTCTGAACTGAACTTAACCGAAGAACCAAGCCCCAAAACTGAAGTGAGAAAAAAATCCAAAAGAACATGATGTTGTAAAGAGAGTATTATATTATTGTATTTTCCTATTATTGATTATTATTTTATAATAATAATAAGAAGAAAATTTAAATGTGATGCATAAAGTATTTTGTGTAAATATTTGGCAAATTTCAATCAGTTGGTTATTTCTCTAATCATAGTTCATAATTTGCCTATGCCACACCCACATGAATCCAGCACTTGGAACGCCGTCGTTTTGTTGTCACCTCACCTGTGCAAGGATTTCCGTCCCTGAGCTCCAGAAGTTGAAGAAACCGAAGACGACGAAAACGAAGAAGAAGAGATGGTCGGACGTCGGCCGCCGCCGCTTCACTCACCTCGTCACTGCTCAGCTGTCCAACTCCTTGTCGGTCAACATTGGCTTGGATTCTCCGGTCAGTCTTCAATTATTATATCTAGGGTTCTTTCATTATCATCACGAATTACTGTGAAATCGCGAATTGTATAATTTTAAGTTTATCGGTGTCGTAAGCCCTAAATTCTATTTCACATTTTCCATGAATTTGAAGAGTACTCACTCCCACGATTCATCGCACCTGCAATGGGTGGGACCCCTGCCCGGAGACATCGCCGAGGTCGAGGCTTACTGTAGAATCTTCCGGGCAGCTGAAAGGTTTCACAACTCTTTGATGGATGCTCTGTGCAACCCCTTGACTGGAGAGTGCAGCGTTTCTTACGATATGCCGTCGGAGGATAAACCGTTACTGGAAGACAAGATCGTCTCTGTTCTCGGCTGCATGGTGTGCCTCCTAAATAAGGGAAGGGAAGATGTCCTCTTGGGTCGATCCTCATTCGTGAATTCCTTCCGCGATCTCGACAAGAATTTAATGGACGATAAAGTCCCTCCCCTTGCCAATTTCCGTTCGGAGATGAAGAGCTACTGCGAGAGCTTGCACGTCGCCCTCGAGAATTACCTGACACCTGGCGACGATCGCAGCTTGAACGTCTGGAGGAAACTGCAGAGGTTGAAAAACGTGTGTTACGACTCTGGATTTCCCAGAGGGGATGATCACCCATGCCAGAGTTTGGTTGCGAACTGGGGTCCTGTTTACTTGTCTCCGTCGAAAGATGAGAACTCAGAGGTTGAATTCTGGAAAGGTGGGCAAGTGACGGAAGAGAGTTTGAGGTGGATGGTTGAGAGAGGGTTTAAAACGATTATAGATATGAGAGCGGAAAATGTGACGGACTGTTTTTATGAAGCTGCTTTGAATGAGGCTGTTTCGTCTGGAAATATTGAGGTGCTTAAGCTTCCAGTGGAAGTCGGGACAATGCCTTCAGTGGACCAGGTCGTTCAGTTTTCCAATGTTGTGTCCGATATCAGTAAAAGGCCGATATACGTGCACAGTAAGGAAGGGAGGCGGAGGACCTCATCTATGATCTCTAGGTGGAGGCATTATGTGGATCGTAAGCCGGCGTCTAAAAGGCGCACACAAGATCTTCGAGAAATTGAAGATTCTGTTTCCCCTGTGAAAATGGATGAAGGGAAATCTTCTAATAATGAAAATGAGTCGCTCTCGCAAAAATCTTACCCTCCATCTCCAGAAACCCAATACATTAGCATGGACGGAAATGCAGTTGTGACTGCTGTTAATGGTGGAATAGAGTCAGCAGTTGGCTTTTATAATGACGTGAAACCATTCGAGTCGCAGCTACCTCCTCTAGATGTTTTTTCCAGAAAAGAGATGTCAGGTTTTTTCAGGAATAAAAAGGTTTCGCCTGGAACGTACTTTAGTTACGAACGGAAAAGATTGAATATGATATCTGCTTTACAATATGAATACAACGGGAGTTTCTTAAAAAAAGAACCTAACTCTGATTTAAACGTCAGTAAAGAAGAGATTATGAATGAATCACTTGGCAACTTAAAGTTATCATCGGACATCACTAATGGTTTGTATCAGGCTCCTACAGTTATTCTTAACCCAGAGGCTAGTCTGGATAAAGCCATAGATGATTCGAGTTATGACAGTAAAGAAAATGGTTCTATAAACACGGGCAATCGCGGAGATGATAATTCAATTCCTAAGACAGTTGATGGACCATCTAGGACTGATGCAGAAAGCTACATATCTTCAGATGATGAGAACTTGGATATACTTGAAGAGAATATGTGTACTTCGGCAACAGGTGTTGTCAGATTACAGTCAAGAAAGAAGGCGGAGATGTTCTTAGTTAGAACCGATGGGTTTTCTTGTTCTAGAGAGAAGGTTACGGAATCTTCCTTGGCATTTACTCATCCCAGCACTCAGCAGCAGATGCTATTGTGGAAATCTACCCCAAAGACTGTGCTGTTATTGAAGAAGTTGGGACAAGAACTCATGGAAGAAGCTAAAGAGGTATAATCTTAGTTTTTATTTTTACAAAAGGGTATCATGCTCAGATGTTTGGAGATATTGTCGTTAAGTTCTGGAGAATCCCACAAAAGTTGCATTAAGCTCTCTTTTGTACTGGGAGAACTCTCTCGTTATCTTGGATTTTACTTGTGTAGGTAAACGAAAACTGTATTGAACTAAATTTCAAATATCAACAAGCTTCAACTCTGTAGCACTGATGTTAAAATGCACTGATTTCACTATGATAACAGCTTGTGTTTTAGCACTGATGTTAAAATGCACCACAAATATGATTATGTCATTGAATTGATTTTGTTTTTATGTTTCTGTGATCCATGTGTTTTTAGCCTGTCATTAAACTTTTTTCATTAAATACGTGAACATTGCTGCGATATGTCCCTATTCGTTGTTTGTTTCTCTTAGATCAATAACTGGCTGGATTTTCTTGCTTCACAGTCCTTTGAAAAATTGTCCAAACTTCCAAGAGAAAATGAACATCTAACTGTGAGTTTTGTGTTTACACCAGGTGGCCTCTTTCTTGTATTACCAAGAGAAGATGAACATCCTTGTTGAACCAGAGGTCCATGATGTTTTTGCTCGGATTCCAGGATTCGGGTTTATCCAAACATTCTATAGTCAAGATACAAGGTACTCAAGTTCTGGGCAGTAATTGTAGGGATAATTGCAAACACTACCCCTGAGATGTATCCTAATCACAAATAAACCCACTTATCTTTGAACACTACAAGTAACCCTGGAGGTTTGTATTTTCTATGCCAACGTGCACCATCATGAGGGCTCAAATAGAAACCTCAAAGGGTTATGTATTTTAAAAGCTAAGTGTTTTATTTTTTTCTTGTATTTATTATTTTTATTATTAACCTTCAATTCTGTCATGTCTTCTTATGAAGTGACCTTCATGAGAGGGTTGACTTAGTAGCTTGCTTGGGAGGAGATGGTGTCATACTTCACGCATCAAATTTATTCAGAGGTGCTGTCCCTCCTGTTGTCTCATTTAATCTCGGATCCTTAGGATTTCTCACTTCCCATACCGTGCGTCTTTTTCCCTCAACCCCTCGAATGATTTAAAAAAACTTCAATATTAATTGAACACTTACACCTACCTGTCCTTTGTAATATTTCGTTGCAGTTTGATGATTACAAGAATGATCTAAGACAAGTGATTCATGGGAACAACACGACCGATGGAGTTTATATCACTCTTAGAATGCGACTCCGTTGTCAAATATTCCGGAAGGGGAAACCTATGCCTGGGAAGATATTTGATATCTTGAACGAAATTGTGGTTGATCGTGGGTCCAATCCGTATCTTTCGAAAATTGAGTGTTATGAACATGACCGCCTTATAACCAAGGTATGGTGTAGGATTTTAATGTGTAACAAATAATTTAGGGATGATTACAAACAATTACCACTGAAGTTTAGGTTTAAAACACTAAAGTACATCATTTTTTATTTTATTTTGGAAAATTACAATAAAAAAATCCCCTGAACTCTTATTCATAATTACACTTTCCATTCATGAACAAAAACAGTCCAAGCACCTTAAATTTGTATAAAAATTATAATTACTCCCTTGTGAATCAAACCGTGTTTTTTTTTTTTTTTTTTTTTTTTTTTAATTTCAAACCACTCTATCTTTTAGTAATCAACACAAACCTCAAAGATAGTTTTTGTAATCATCCCAATAATTTATTTGTGGCATAGATTAGTGGGTTGAATTTCCAGGATATTTGCTGTGTATTAAGGTTGAAATCTACTGTAAGACTTTAGAGTAAAAGAGAACATATTTTTTGGATCTGTGACAGTGCATTATTCCTTGATAGGTACAAGGTGATGGAGTTATTGTTGCAACTCCGACCGGAAGTACAGCTTATTCTACGGCTGCTGGAGGTTCTATGGTAAGCTACCATGTGACTGACAGCTAAACGACCTAAATTCTTTAATCCGGTTTTGCTTATCTAATCAACTAAAGTAATGATATCTAAAAAAATTAAATGCCCTTTGAATTGCATGGAATTTATTATTGAACATGAAAGGTAGCTTGTCGTTTGTATACACAATATTTTGGGTATATACCGAATAAATCTATGAGGTTTTTAGGTGTTGGTGGTTTTCTTTTGTAGACTAATATTAAATGAAGCAACCTTTTTTGTTAGGTGCATCCAAATGTTCCGTGTATGCTCTTCACACCGATTTGTCCACATTCTCTCTCGTTCAGACCAGTCATACTCCCAGATTCTGCTCGTCTGGAATTAAAGGTAAACATTTCCGCTTCTTTAACAAATAGATGCAAGTTTCTTACTGTGCTCGTTTCTTGTGACCGACACAGATTCCAGATGATGCACGAAGCAACGCTTGGGTGTCGTTTGATGGTAAGAGGAGGCAACAGCTCTCGAGAGGAGATTCTGTGCAGATATCCATGAGCCAACATCCACTCCCGACTGTCAATAAGTCTGACCAAACAGGCGATTGGTTCCGAAGCTTAATTCGTTGCTTGAACTGGAACGAAAGGCTGGATCAGAAAGCCCTGTGAGGACCCATACCATACAATATACTTGCCACATACACTTTTTCTCTCATGTATATATTACTGTACAGTTTATATATCGAAAAGGTTACATAAAAAAAAAAATAAAAAAAATAAAAAAAAAAAAAAAAAAAGAAGAAGCAAAATCAAGGCAGTAATTATTTCATTAACCTTCATAATACACACAACATTATACAGAGGAATACTTTCACATAAATCACACAAACAAACACACCCTATATATATAGTTTAAAACACCTTAGTTATATTGCTTTCACAGCTTGAAACCTAGGCTCCTTAGGCAGAAACTTCTGCTCAACATAAACAGACATATAATCACCAAACACAAACTTAGGATACTTAAGCGAATCATCCTCCTCTTTCTCCACTTTCTCGACGAGCAACTCCTCCGCAGGCTCGATAGTGGCCTCGTACGATGGATTGTAAAATGACGCAATCGACCTCCTATTCCCGTCCGGCATGGCCAAGACCCTGTGCCAGACGCTCTTGTACCTCCCGTTGCTCAATACCTCGACCTGATCTCCCGTGTTGATGACTATCGCGTTTTTTATGGGCTGCACGTCTATCCAGACCCCGTCCTTGAGAATCTGGAGGCCGCTCACCTCGTCGTCCTGGAACAGCAAGATCACCCCCCCGGCGTCCGTGTGGGCCCGCAGCCCGTTGACTTTCTCTGGGGCGGGGCAGGGCGGGTAGTGGCTGACCTTGGTGCCGAAAAAGGCGGACTTCTCCGGGTGGGCCCCACCGTTGAAGGCCCTGTTGATGTGGCCCTTTGGGAGGCCCAAGTTCTCATCCATTGTTTCCAACACTTTGATGGCCAGCTTCTTTAGTTCAACCCTGTATTCCTTCATGGTTTCCCTGTTTTTCATGTTCATTAGTGGATAATTACAATATAACCCCTGAGGTTTAGTATAATCACAAAAAAAGTCTTTTTGTAATTAGCCTAAAAGTAAGGGGCAGAAAAGGAACAAAAAGAAAAAGTACAGAGGTGTGCTTACTTGAAACCAGGGGTTTTGGATGGCCACTCGTCAGCGTTATCATCCGAGAGCAAGAACACGTCTTCCCAATCGACATTCTCGATTCTTTCGTCGCTCTTCTTGTCGATCAACTCGCCGAGCATTTTCGCGGGCTTCGAGTTCTTGAAAGACGGCTCTCTTTCCAGCTTGTAGCATTCGGATGCCACTTTCTTCACCCTGTCGAGAAGCTCATCGGAGATCCCGTGGTTGATCAACTGTAATATGCATGTTAATTTTTTGTAAGTTGATGAATGCAATAAAATGCAATGCCATAAAAGATATGGACTGAAATATAAATATTAATAGTTGTAGGGGTGTTAGAGTAATATATACCTGAAAGAATCCCCACTCTTCACAGCAATTTGCAATTTGAGCAAGAGTCTTGGCCCTATCATCTCCTTCAATCTGTGCGAAATCGATCACCGGAATCGCCATCGTTCGACGAAATCTGTTAGAGAGTGTATGTATATATATATAGTAAGAAGAGTTGTTACAATTAGATTTAGCAGTAGAAGTTGAGTCTGGTGGTGGTCAAATGGGGTTTGTTCTACCCCTATTTATAGAACAATTTTTGGTGATTTCTTGAAATGTCAACGCTTTCAGTTTATTAGTTTTTATTATTATTTATTTATCGATAATTAAATCTTGGTTAATGAACCTGTATACGTACATACTCATGCAATGGACGGTTACAACAATGTCAACTCAAAAAGTCAACCATGACTCATTTTGCTTATCCACGTAATATAATTTTATATATGGTGAAAATTTCATTGACAATGATTATCCGTTTTTCTTTAATTTTGTTCTTGTTTATTTTTTCCAATTCTTTATGGACTTTATTATCCGTTTTTCTTGTTTACTTTCTTTTTCTCATAAAAATAAAAATATTTCTTTTATAAAATATAATAGTAAAAAGTAAACTCACCAAGAGTGCTAAAATGGGAAAGTAGTTACAATAATTTAAAATTTTACCCTTAATCAATAGTAACTGTCTTTTTTACCCCTAGGGCCCTTGACTTTTTGCAACTAAGTACTGTATTGTACATTGAGTTACGATCATCAAGATGAAAAAAAAATAGGAATTCAGCATATTTTATATAAAAAAAGGGCTGGGAAAGAAGGATATATATAATTATATTTAAAAAAAATGTTAGTGGTCAAATATTAATTTATATAAATGACGGCATTTGCCAACCATACAATATAATTTAATTATTTAATTGATAAATTTTACACGATTAAATAAATTTATCCAAGAAAATGACCTGTAAATAACTAAATAAGTATATACCCAACAAATTACGTTTTGCTGTACAAATGGTCGGCCTTGTGATTTTATACTGATTCTCACACCATTTATTAGACCACAACCGAGCTGGTATTTATTGAGTAATATTCAACAAAATACTCTTTCTGTTTTATATTTATATTGTTTTATTTCATTTTAATAGTAAAAAAAGATTGGATTAGTAATTAAGACCAAATAAATAAGTTTTATTTTATAATTAAAAATTAGAAAAAAAAAAAGTAATGTTAACGTAAAGGTAGTCATACGAAATTTTATTACTTCACTTATTTATTTTTTCCCACAAGGTTGACTTCTATTTATAAAAAATAAATTAATCCATGTGCAAGAATCGTGTTACACTTATTTATAAAATAAAATAAAATTAATTAATGGTTATCAATGTCAACGGGAAGTCGGTGACACACACTCCAACAATTTCAATTTTCTGGTAAATTAGTTACTAATATTTTTATTTATAAATACGTACTCCTAAGTTAGAGTTGAGAATTGAAGTGAAAACATAGTTAAAATAAAATTTTATTGAAATATTGATGTATTTTTGTATGATTGAAATATTTAATTTTTTGAAAATTAGTGGACAAGTGTGAGATTACAAAAAAAAAAATATTGTGAAATTTTTAAAACAAACTAGAAAACGAGAGTTCGGAGTTGTGTTTGTAAATAATTCGGTGCTTAATTTTTTATTTAGTAAATTTGCGGACGTAACTTTCTATAAACAACTATGGATCTTTGAGAGTACTTTATTTCTCTATACCAACGCAACGAGTTGAAACGATGGGAAAACAAAATTAACATAAAATAAAAAGCATTGCGTGACACGTTTAGTAAAATATAAATCATTCAATTATGAATTTGATCTAATTTAGAATACAATGATTAATATAAACATAATGAGATGTTTTTATTAATTATGTAACACTATTTCGGAACATATTAATTATGTTCGGATCAGTGATAGATTAATGTCTCCCCATCAACAACATATAAATAAAATGCCAGACTTAATATTCTTTTTCCCTTCGTATGAAATTATTTTAATTAAAAAAATTGAAACTTGATTCATTCTAGTAATTTTTTTTTTTCATTTTCATGTTACAATTAAAAATGGAAAACAAGAGTCCGCAATTACATTTTTTATATATATAAAAAAAAGAGAGTAAGAAAAGAAAATCAATTTATACTAAAAATTCTCATTATAATCATTGAATGAATCACCCTACACTTCATGTTTGTCATACACAAACCCATAAATACTTTAGCCACCTTATGCTTTATATCCAGCCACAATATAATCATCTTTTGACTGTCGTCTGAGAAGAAGAATCAGGAGGCGGTCTAGCTGTTGCTTTTCCAACTATCAAATGGCCTTCTCGAGCATTGAGACTTTTGATCGAACGTTTGATTCTTTTTTAATTGGCATGAGGGGATTCTTCTGGACAAATGATGCATCAGGACCTCACTAGGGGCAATAGCACAGGAATATACAAGTACTCAAAATATAGATTCTGAATAAATTAATTAGATTCTCTTACTGTTAAAACTAATCAAATAAAAAATGATGCTTTTCTACCTTTATTCACATGAGTTTTCACAAGTTTATGTGGATCATGATATCATTATTCCAACTTTGAACTTCGATAACATCTTTACGTCTCCTTTTTGTTTGTCTGCTGCCTGCTGGCTTGTGTTTATGGAAGGTTCACTGCGTGAAATTTAAAAGGTCGATCCCATTAGGGGAACAAAATAACTTGAGAGAACTGAGAACCATTAACAAAATTAAGAATTTGTCCTGACACAAGGAAAACACGACTTCCCAGTTGAAATGATTCAGGTGGAATTTAAGATGTTAAAGACACAAGATGTAAGGGTCAACTTCAAAGCACATGATCCACGGAACTGAAAACACAAGACACGCCCCTTTAACACATAATTTATAATCATATAATTGCGTATGCTCTAGCTAGCAAACTGAAAACAGAACTCTCACACGCGCTCCAACTTCTCACGATTCACAAAAAAGAAAACATCGTGTTACTCCCGAGTTATCAACCTGGAAATAATCATACTGCGCAGAGTTCTCAAAATATAAAAAACCAATGTTCAAAAAAATGTAGTGTTACCTACTAATAACCTAGAAAGCTAATCATAATTTAACAAAGGAACTTAATTAACCTCAATTCATAATGTTAGAAAATGCCATAGAACATCTCACCAATTAACAAGGAATTAATATTTTACTATGAATCAATTATATTACACTTTCAAAAGTATAAAGACTTAATTTTTAGATTATAAGGATCATACAAAACTATAAATCGACATCAAAATCACAAATCCAACAAAATCGAAACAAAAATTACCCGCATAAATTCGCTCTATTTTCTCAATCTCAGTGTTCGAAGATGCCACCGCAGGCGGCGGAGGCAGGGGATGAGAAACTGGCTGCTGATCGCGAAATTGATGGACCAGTACTTCCACGACGCAGCTCCACCGTGAACCGGAGACTCTCGCCGGAGGATTTTGGTTTTCGCCCAGGAGCTGGTTCGGGACCGCCACCTCCATCGCTCTACCACTGATGAATCGGAACTGAGAAGGAAAACGGAATAGTATATTTTTATGAGTCATTAGGGCAAAAATGAGATAATTTAGAATGCAGGGGAGTAAAGAGATACTGAGTTAAGAGTATAGGGGGTAAATGTGTAATTTATAATTATAAACCCTTTCTCTACCAGTAGGTTAGGGTTTTCTTTTCTTTCCTTCTTCACTGTACACTGTTTGGGTTTACCGAGAGAAAATGTTGAGGCCATTAGCGAGACGAGCTTCGCTCTACCGGAGATCGGTATCGCCGGGATTGCATCGGAAGATTCATCATCTTCAGGTACCTCTCCGTAAATCAGAAACCCCATCACTTCCAACTATTGAATCTGCATCTCATTTCTCGCTTTTCTCGAGAGCATCGCATTTTCATCAAAACCATAGATGTTTCTCATCTAGCCCAGCTGAGAATCACGAGGACCCACCCACTTCAGAGGGTAACGAGGTCACTGGCGGTTTTAATTTCAGTGCACCGAATGTGTTTGATGAAAATCCAATCACTGATCTTGAAAACGAGGGCTCTCTAATTGAAGGCGATGAAGGTGATCTTGAGGCAGATAGGGGTGTGGGTGAAAATTTAGAAGGTTCTGTTGATTTTGGTGAGAACTTGTATGCAGAGGATGAGGGCACCGGAGAAGTAAAGGTGAATACTCCGGAGAAGGTGGAGAGTTTGTTGTCTTTGCTTCAGAGTAGTGGGTCCGATAATGGGTCTTTAGTATCTAAGTTGGAAAAGATGGATTTGGTCTTGGATGAAGAGTTCGTGTTGAAGGTGCTCCAGACTCCGTATATCCTGGGGGAGAATCTGATCGGGTTCTTCAAATGGGTTCTGAAGAAACCAGAGTTTAAGTTGAGTAGAGTG
>JACOMQ010006412.1:0-15292 GCA_014843705.1 Euphrasia arctica
TATGATTTTATCGATCAATATTATATTGTTCCCAACAATTAATATTATCGAATAATCATTTAACATCCATAGACGACCTTATGACTTCATCGATTGCACACGTAGGATCGAAGGACACATCCTAACAGTATTCACATGGATTAACAAATTAAATGATATTATATATACTCTCTTTGATATAAGTATGATTAAAATCAATCGAATTGTTTTACGAACAAACGAAAACACAAAAAATTCCAACTAACTAGAACAAAATGAGAAAAAAAATTAATATTTTAATTAGTTTCGTTTATGAACACTAGTTTGTTTTTATTTTTTTGTAGAAATGTGATTTTTTATCAAGTTTCACTAATATCGCTTAATTTGCTCATGAATTTTGCCTCATCTATTCGGTAAAGAAAAAAAATCGTTGACCTCGAAGGAATAAGTAGCTCTTGGTGGGTCATTTCGAGACCAAACAATTTTATTTTAAAATTTATTTAAAAATCAGATATGTTCAAAAATTAATTTATTATGTTTTTCATAATTAATAATAAATTGTTTATTTATAAATATTAAACCATATAAATTAATAATTATGTGAAATAAATTAATTGCATTGCGTGTAATTTTAAGTTGTTTAAAAGAAATATATAAAAATAAATATTTTATTTTAGAAAATTATTAGTCAATTATAAAATATTTTTTTAGATAAATGTATTATTAAGTGAATTATTTAATGTAAATTTTTTTGTTTTAAATAATTTAATTTAATTTTAATTTTATTATAGGTATATAAAAATATTGTTTATTATATTAATAAATAAATAAAAATTGTTATAGCATGTAACCGGTCATAATTATTTTAAAGTTGTAATCAGGTGCATCTAGGTGCATGCTAACAAAATGAAGTGTCAAGTTTTAATTGGTTAAAATATAAATGTACGGTACATTCAATTTTAAGACATGTACCGTAGTAATCTCCCATATTTATAAGGGCGAATCATAGATTGGGGCAACTCCTAGAGTGATATTATGACTACTAACTATACTTTTGCCTAATTATTTTATAGGGCACTATGCCAATACTAAACTTTTCAATGTATTAATTAAAATATTTACACATATCTAAACTTGATCTTTACAAATTGTCAGTGGTATTTATTTTCATTTGAATTTATAAATTCTCACTA
This sequence comes from Euphrasia arctica, assembly GCA_014843705.1. NCBI lineage: Eukaryota > Viridiplantae > Streptophyta > Magnoliopsida > Lamiales > Orobanchaceae > Euphrasia > Euphrasia arctica. Next base: position 1,173 of record JACOMQ010006412.1, read on the forward strand.
TAAAAATGTTGGTTGGAACCCGTACTCCTTTCAGCATATTTAGAATGCTCTTATGAAGGATTTGTGCGAGTTAATGCGTGGATTCACCCCATGGCGTCCGTTCCTGGACGTAGTGCCGCAGTCCGGAACTCGGTCCCTGCCGAGCTCTATTGTCCCGGGCCCTGGGGTTCCCTCGGGGCTTATATTTAGGGGTGGTTGTGTTCCCTTTTCTCTTGGTTGAGAATGCTCGTATCCCTCACCTCAAGGTGGTTTTTTAGGGATTTGAATGGGTGTCTCATGAATTTATTTTTCGTGAGTTTATTTGTTTCGACCTGGGCTTCGGGTGTTTTTGACGACCTCCGGGATGTTGGGTTTCATTGTCTTGTTTTGGCGTCTCCCGGGGCCGAGGTTTTCTTCCGGGACCCTATTTTGACTTTGAGATTTATTGGTTCCGTGAACCCGCACCATCCTCGACTTGGGACCCGAAGAGGTCGTATGGGTTTAGGGATCCGTGGTACTGGGGTCTATTTTTCTCGGGCCCGTGGTTTGAGCGTTTCGACGCCCTCCGGGATGCCGAGTTTATGGCTTTCGTTTTGGTGTCATCCCGGGGCCGGGGTTTTCTTCCGGGACCCCGTTTTGACTTTGGGATTTGTTTATTTGTTTTTTGTACCCGCACCACCTCGTACCGAGACCCGTTGAGGTTGTATGGGTTTAGGGATTCGTGGTGTTTTGGGGTTTTTGTTTTGTGCATCCACGCCTCCTCGTACCGAGACTCGTTGAGGTTGTATGGGTTTAGGGATTCCTGATTTTGGGGTTTTATTTCGTTTTGCTTCTTGGAGCAAATAAAAATACCCTATTTCAATGGCTTCGTTGGGAGTCAAAACTCAACCTTCGCTCCTCAAGGATGTCCAGCTCGAGGAGTAGCACCGCATCATTCTTTGGCGTCACTTCCAAAGCGATGCGGTGCGTGCGCACCGCCACCTCAGCTGAGATTCCTGCCTCTTTGTAACACGAGGGCGTAAGGAGTCTCTCCGGTTGAGTTTTTTACTGTGGTTCGATATGATCAATGTACCTCCGGTAGCTCTTCGACCCACTTCTCTAGAGCGTCCCGAGCGCCGTGGTCAGAATGTTGGGCCCCATGAGCCGGCACTGAAGGAACTTCCTGGCGAATTTACCGCGTCCCGGCGTAGGTTTGGCCATTAGTATCCTTGGCCCATCGTTTTGTGCGCCAGAGACCGACCTCCGACATGGTTGCCGCATATTCCCTCGTGGATTTCTGAAAACACTCTCAGTCCCTCGTCACTGGACATTCACTTTAAAAACATTGAAAAGTTCATGCAATAAAGTTGAGAACCCAAAACAGAGTACCTTGCAGCTCGCATTCAGAGTTGTTTTGTCTCGACCCTATCCGGGGGCAGGGCCCAGACTTGATGAAACATTATTATTGGCTCTCGCCAATTAGCCCCAGGCTCCAGGGCGACCGACCTCGATTGAGGGATCCTTCAACTACGTCATGACTACCCGGGACGGGTCCGCGGATTTTTCGGACGGGGCTAGCTAGGATAGCATGTTGGCCTGCGTGTTCTGCTTCCGGTGGATTTGATCGATCTGGACACCGGGTATTTTGCCGCAAAGACTCCACACCGATTCAAGATATTTAATCTTTTGCTTACCTTTCGCCTCGTAGTTACCTGTGACTTGATTAACGGAAGGCTGCGAGTCCATAAACACATGGAGCTGGGGAGCGTACACCGCGATGGACATCTTGAGTCCCCATCGAGCGCTTCGTACCTTTTCGCAACGAGGTAAAGGAATAATGTCTCTCCCGCCTTGGGGACCGTTAAGACGTGTGGCCCCGGCAGGCGTTCCTCGTGTCTGGGACGTGGTGTCGGGCTGTGAGGCGGAGATCATGCCTTCAATGGGGATCCCCTCGGCCGTGTTTGAGTCTGGGACGTCCAAGTCCATTGATTTTTCCTCGGACGTAGTCCTAGCTTCCATCGTGGAAAGGACTCCGGGCGCGACGTCCGTGATGGGTTCGACCTAGGATATCGCCCCGGTTTCGGTGCGGTGCCCGTGGTAGGTTCGGACACCTGTGTGTCTAGGTATGTAAAAGTTGGATTGTTAAATTGACAAGTTGGTTCAGGTGGGTTTGTAGCGAACAAGCTACCGCGGGGTGATATCCTCGCGACGTTTTCAAGTGGATCGGTATTTTCACAAGAGTAGAGTAGATACTTCTTTGCCATTAGTTGGTCCCCTTTCACGGCGCCGATGGCACCGGACGGGATCGGGGATTTGATATAAATATAGTAGGTGGAGGTCATGGCCTCGAAAACCTCTAAGAAGGGCCTTCCCCGGAGTACGTTATAGCCGGTTAGAGTATCTGCCTCCCCTGGCCTTGGGGTTGTTTGCAGTTCTGCCCATTGGCGCCGTGTCCCGCTCTGGCCTGTCCGGGGATGCCCCGGGCTGCAGGATTGTCACCCCGAGGTCTGGGCCTCGAGAGCAGATCTTAAAGTTTCCCATCCTCAAAAAGCTTCCATAGCTGCTTCAGCAGTTGCCGGCACTGACCCGTTGCGTGCCCATGCTGGTCGTGGAAAGTGCACCAAAGTCTCTTGTCCAACTTGTCGTCGGGGGCTCGCATGGGCCCTGGTTTGACGAGGATGTCCTCTCCGATGGCGAACAGTATCTCCATCATGGTAGTGGTGTCCTGACCCGTCTGTTCCATCAGTCTCACTTCCATTTCTTTGAAGCTCGGTGGCGGGCGGCCTTGCTCGTAAGGTTTGTATGGTGCCTTTCTTGGAACGTCCGTCGCCCTCTGGTCCTCGGGGTTCGGATATTTCTTCTTTAGCTCCGGGGCGCTATTGCTTTCCCGCATAAGCCTCTAGAACCAACACTTTGCCCCCGCCTTGACGCGGAAATCCTCGTAACTTCGTGGGTAGCATTGCATCAGGCGTTTGAACAACTTTGAATTCTTCCGGACCCCACTCATGACGGTGTGTAGTTTCAGATCGTCTCCGAATTCCTCTCCGCCGAGTAGGATGTCTCACACTCTGTCCACGTAAGATTCGTCGCTCTTGTGTGTTGTCTGTTGGACGCCGATCAACCTTTTGCTCTGCTCGAGCCAATTGACCTTCGAGGCGAAGTGGGCGACGAACCGTTGGACCAAGTCCTCGAAACAATGGATAGATCGGGCGGGTAGCTCGGTGAACCATTTGTGGGCCATTTCTCCCAGAGTTAATGGAAGTAGACGACATCTCGTGGCTTCGTTGGCCCCTCTTCCCGACATGTACGTGCGGAATCGGCTGAGATGGACCTCGGGGTCCGTCTTTCCATCGTAAAGAGTCGTCTGTAAGGGCTGTATCTCGTACTGCATGGCGGCATGCTCGATTTTCGGAGCTAACGGCTCCTTGCAGAAATCGGCTCGCTCGGGTTTGACTCGCACCTCGTCGAGTTCCTTCTTCATCTCCGTCATCTTCTAGTATAAATCGCGCAGGCCTGCTTCAGGTCCGGGACGGGAACGGCCTGTGCGATGGGTTGAGGAATCTGCCTCTCAAACCGTGCTCGTAGATCTGGATCCCCGTACTCCGGCGCCTGTGGTGCTGCCGAGGCGGACTGATGTTCGGCCTCATTGTTTTGGTCGAACAGCAACCTCCTTGCGGGGGGACCCACTGATAATATCCTTTGAGCTTGAGAGGATAATATCCTTTATTTCTTTTATGCTTTTAATAGCTAATTTGTGCCGCCCTTTAATCGTTTATGGGAGGCCGTCTTTTATAGGCGAGGAGCACATGCTCATACATGCCACGACACCCTTGACACGTTTGGTACCTAAGTTAGAGTCATTAAATGTCGGGGCACGATTCCGAGGCGCGTTTTGTCGTGGTACGCGGTCCTTGATGGTGGTGGTCGTGAGGTGCCCCGTCGTGGTAGGGGGTCTGCGGTGATGGCGGTGTGGCGCCTCTTTCCTGTACCCACTTCGGGTGCTCCATAATCGGTCGCCCGCCAGGCCCGACGATTCCAGCCTGACCCCGGGATGGCGTCTGGGTCTGGGCTTTTGCGATCCGTGCCCCGTGATGGGGGCCCCACGTCCATGTGCGCGAAATAGGATCCTTATCCCTCCACACTGTACGCAGAATTCCATATGTCCATAATCGACACGTGTTTCTGCATGCAGAGATAAAGATGTCCTTGTTTTGTAAACATCAGGGCAGGTCGCATCTGTACGGCGTCAGGTTCCCGGGGTATGGTCCCGGGACACGGCACCCGGGACTGAGTATGGCCTTTCTCCGTCTTCGCGCTCCTTCCGTCGCGTGTTTACTCATGTGGTGGTCTTCCGTGATTGGGGCCCGGTGGCGTCCCTGGGCTTGATGCTCGCCACCCTCGTCACCATGCATGCCGGGTCGCTTGGCGCCTGTGCTTTGTGCTCGGACGCTTTCCGGGGCCCTTTGAGTCCTTCATCCCGCATGTCGGGCTAATGTCGCCCGGTTGTGATGCTCAGGGCATGTGCATCGCCTGTGGGGCATGTTCTGATCCTCGCGATGGTGGGCTGGCACGTGGGCCCACGCCACCAGTTAACAAGTGGGCCTTTTCCGAGTTGGCGGGGCCCGTTCGTCGGAGAGTAAGGACTCCTCATGCACTTGAGAAATCGCTTCATGAACTTCCTTTGCTTTCGGGATCCGGCCCCGTCGCTCGACAATTTAGTCCCATGGTTGTGATGGTTGGGGCACGGTTTCGCGAGTTTACGCTCGGTGCCCGTGATATGGCCCCGAGACCCGGGACTCGTCAGTTTAAGTACTTGGGCCCCGGTCCTGGTAGGAGCCTTCTCCGGGTGTTTTTCTCCAGCGTCGGGTGTATCCGCCCTCGTGGAAACGGGCCCATGCCACGTGTCGATGGGGGATTTTTCTGGCACAACAGTATAAAGCAATAAAAAAAAATAAAAATTGTAAACAATAATACACTTCTGCACTATCAAGTTTAATATGAATATCATTATCTTCTTAATTTATATTGCTTTGAAGAGTGGCACTATGAAGAGCAATAGGGGAAGCCTCAACATCAACATTAAGTTTAATATGAATATCATCATTTTCTTAATTTATATTGCTTTGAAGAGTCGCATTATGAAGAGCAATAGGGGAAGCCTCAAGATCAACATTGCAAGGCAAGCAGCAGGAGAATATCATGAAATGACGCGTTGATGCTCGTTGTCGTTGTTCGATGCTTTTTCTAATTAAATATGTTGGGATTTGCGCCCAATTCCGTCGCTGCAAGAAACGAATACGAAATACGAACGAAAAATAGACGAGAAAATAAATGATAAAAGAATTATAGTGGTTCACCCAAATAGGCTACGTCCACTCTCGCCGCTGCAGCTCTTTCACTAGAATACTCAATAATCGACTCCGGAGAGTTTACAATCGCACACGCGTATCTTAGTATTCTCACGCTCTCGACTATTCTATGACTCTAGTAATTCTCACGATGGTGGGGATCGATCATCTAATTACATTGTTCGAGACCCTTTATATAGGCCTAAATACATGAGAAACCCTAATCCCAATTTAGGTAGGAGTCCACACTGAAAAAGGACCCCAAATCTCGAAACTTTGCGCACAAGAAAGAATCCCGATTTTGACTCCATATCCCAACAATCTCCCACTTGGAGGCAAATTCCGATCACCTCCCACTGCAGCGGCGTCCCCGGTTCTCACCATCATCGCCCAGTCGAAGTTTCCACTGACTTTTACTCATCGCGATTTCTCAGGTTCTTCTAGGTCTTCTTCACATTGCCATCCCCGTTAACCTTCTCATCTCCTCGCAACTCTCTTTCGGACCTCCGAAACCGCGACATTGAAACCAAGCTTCTCAAAGCTCCCAAACGTCGCTTCCCCGAATTGCTTGTGAAATGGCTAACTCCCACTTAATGGTCAACATAGGCATTCACATGCCCGTCGTCTATTACTGACGACTCTTTTCGAGAACCACCAACATTCTCACCGTTAGCTTCACGATTCCCTTGCATACTCCTCTTCGTTTCCAAAATCCTCATCACCAGAATCTCTCCAAAACGATCCCCAGAGCTGCATCTAAATCGTCTAACAACTCCCACCGCATGGGAAATGTCTGACTCCTAAACAATGCAAAATCGAAATTTTCATAAGACTTCCTCCAGCAGAGTCGCAAGGAAACTTACCAGAATACATTACCTCGTCTCTTACCAACGAGTCACACCTTGAAAATAACGAGCTCATCTCGTTTCTCATTTCCCTATTGCTTAAATTTTCAGCCAACATTGCTACTTCATCTCGCTTTGAAAGCATATGATAGAACATCGATACCTCCTACGGTTGGTCTACATGGGGCACATCTACCGGAACATCTCCCAAATCATATCTCAGCTCTCCATCTTTCTATTCTCTCTCGGCTACCGAGAATCGTAATCTTCTCTGCTTCTCGAGACACGGACTCCGATCCATATGAGGTTCCTCCGAACTCACTTTTGGTTGCAACCTTCTTTCGCTCATATGACCCAACCCACAATGCTTAGGCTCATTGGTGTCGTTGGCCACACCAATATCACGACCACAAGTCGTAGTGTAAAGGGTACCCGTCCTTCGACCATGAGCAATAATCATCGCACCCTTTGACACCTTCCAAGACCCATTCTCGAACGTAATTTTTTGTCCACCCCTCTCAAGTTGGCTAACCGAGATCAAGTTTCCTCACAGCTTCGGCACACGCCTTACATTCGACAGCTTCAACGCCTGCCCAAACGACGCCTTCAACTTCACGTTACCAACACCCACGACGCCCAATGTCTTTCCATCCGCAAGATGAACCATACCGTGATCTCCAGCAACAAATCTCTCCATGCCGTCATGTCTCCCCGTTGTGTGAAACGATGCTCCCGATTCAAGTACCCAAGAGTTTCCGAGAGGATCAGAAGATGTTAGCAAGACATCTCCACTCTCGTCTTTTTCCGTCACCGCATTTTTCTCGCCTTCGATCCCCGAAAGCTCTCCACATTGCCTCTTTAAATGACCATTTTTTCTGCAATTCTAGCACTTGAATTGCTTCTCCTTCCGGTTGCTCGAACTCACCCTTCCACTGCGTTTGAAATCCTCATAGCGATTCTCACCTCGACTCATATATGCTTCCCCGAAATCCCTCCTCCGAACTCCCTCGGCAAGGACGAAGTCCCTCACATCTTCGATCTTCAACTTCTCACCTCCCATGGAATCACCCAACGCCTTTCTTATTGGTTCCTAGCTAATCGGTAGCGATGCCAATAAGGTTAGGGCCAGAACTTCATCATCAACCTCGATCTCAAACGAAGTCACTTCTTTGACAATCGAGTTGAACTCGTTCACATGAGTCGCAACCACACCATCGTCTTCCATCTTCAAATGGAACAACCTCTGCAACAGGGCCGCTTTGTTCGTCACCGATGGCTTCTCGTACAAGTCGGACATAATTTTTATCATCCCCCGCGGTTTTCTATCTTCTCCTTCATCACCTTCTTGGCAACGTTCTCCGACAACGTCAATCGGATTAATCCGAGTACTTGTCGATCAAGGAGAGCCCAATCCGCCTCGCTCGTCTCCTCTGGCTTCACGCCTTCGGACGATAGATGAATTTTCTTCTCGCCCAGGTACTTCTCGATTTCCATCCTCCAGGATGCAAAATCCAGGCCATCAAATCTCGTAACTCCAATTTTCGTCAAATCGCCCATCGTTTCTTCGATTGCCCAGCTTTTCCACCAAAGCTCTAATACCAGTTATTGCGCCAAGCAAAATTGGTATCCTCCAAGCTTCTCAAACAAGGCTCTGATACCAGTTGTTGGGATTTGCGCCCAATTCCGTCGCTGCAAGAAACGAATACAAAATACGAACGAAAAATAGACGAGAAAATAAATGACACAAGAATTATAGTGGTTCACCCAAATAGGCTACGTCCACTCTCGCCGCTGCAGCTCTTTCACTAGAATACTCAATAATCGACTCCTGAGAGTTTACAATCGCACACGCGTATCTCAGTATTCTCACGCTCTCGACTATTCTATGACTCTAGTAAATCTCACGATGGTGGGGATCGATCATCTAATTACATTGTTGGAGACCCTTTATATAGGTCTAAATACATGAGAAACCCTAATTCCAATTTAGGTAGGAGTCCACACTGAAAAAGCACCCAAAATCTCGAAACTTTGCGCACAAGAAAGAATCCCGATTTTGACTCCATATCCTAACAAAATACACATGAATTAAAAAATTGATAAAGATATAAGAAAACACAAAATCAAATAAATAAATACGCAAAACATTTAAATAAGAAAAATACTTATGGTGAAAAATGCAAAAAAATACAATCAATGAGAAAAAACAAAATAGTTAGATTCATGAAAAAAATAATAAAAATAGAAACAATAATAGAATTAAATAATTATGATTCGGCAACCTGAAAAAAAAACAATATTGATTTAGTAATATAAAATAAAAAAAAACAATATTGATTTAGTAATATAAAATCGTATAAAAGAATTTAAAACAAGAATTATAAAAATCAAATTACTTACATTACTATCTGCAAAAAAAATAGAAACGATAGAAGTTGATTTAATATGAATAGAAACAAAAAAATGATTTAATATGAATAGAAACAAAAAATTGAAAAATAAATTAATATTTACAGAGAAAATCGTACAAAAAAAACATATTATTAGTATAATATGCGAGTATTCATAAAATAAATGCAACAAATTAAAATGAATACTAACAATGTGACCTACAAACACATTTTGAAACGTTAGTATAATTTCTAATTATACGAATTAGAATAATAATAATAACTAATAAAAAATCTTATGAATACAGAAAAAAAGATAAAAATGAAAGGTATGTACAGAATGAATGAAGATGATCATTTTATAGTTGAAAAAATCATGTAATTAGGGTTTCCAAAAAAAATTTCAAAAAACCTTTTGGTCTTATAAGCTTTTTGGTCTTAAAAACCTCAATCAACTTTTTGGTAAAGATAGAGATAGTTGATAGAGTTTTTTGTTGATAAAGAATTAATAATTTTAAGAGTATTTTGGTACTTTATTTGCAATTTTTTAAGACTTTTTTTGTAAAAGTTTTTTTAAGATCTTTTTTTTTAAGTTTACCAAATAAAGTTTTTTTAAGATTATAATTTCTTAAACAGCTTATAAACTGTTTTAAAGATCTTATAAACTCAGCCAAACACCCTATTTTTGCAAACATATTATTAATCCAAGGATGAAAAAAATTTGTAAACACATTGTTAATCCAAGAATGAAAAATGAACACATTATTAAACCAAGGATGAAAAATGATCAACGGATGAACATCAGTAAACACATTGCTTGCCGTTTATGATTAAGCAATTAATTTTTCTGGTATAATTAAAATATAAACAATAATTAATAATTTACTGTTTTTGATCCATAAAATAAATAAATTTTGACTTGTTGATCACCTCATCTATCCGCTGAAATAGTACGAGTATTATTTAATCTAAAACTTGGCTGTGGTTGACATGAAAACAACAGCAACATAATTTTGAACCGAAAAATGTAAGACCAAAACACTTGATTAATTAAATCGCACAGAAATTTACAGATAAACTACTTAGATTTTCACAACCCCTGTCCCAGGTGACAAGATTGGCATTATATTTACTCCCAAAAAAAAATCTTAATCTCTAATTACAAACCCGTTTGTTGCTCCATTGTTCTCTAGGAAGGACGACTTGGCATAGAACCACCACGGCCACGGCCCACAAAAAAGCCAGATCCACCACCATAACCCCTACCATGGTAAGAGCCACGAAACCAACCACCACCACGACTAGGCCCACGGCCACCCCGATACCTTGAAAAATCTCCAAAGGTCTGCATTTACAGGAAAAAAAAGTGTGCATCACACACCGATTATGGAAATGTGTTTTCGGAAACCTTTGGGTTTCTTGTAATCGAGCAAATAATATACTTAAGGTGAATTGATAACAAATGGCGCATGCATTACCTCCGTATCTAGCTTCATCTGCTCCGAGTACCTAGGCCTTCTATGTTTGGGTTCATTGTTGTGCAGTGCATTGCAGGAGAGGGAATCGAAAAAGTCATCCTTGTTATAAACAGGCTGGAAAAAGTAACAAAACATAACCCAACATCAATATGATTTAAGTCTCTCACAGATTGGAAATACCATTTTCGACAAACAATTTTGAACTCACTCACATTGATATCAATCTTTGGCAAATCGGCATCACCCTCACTTGGCGAGAAATCTTCCTCATCGTTTCCATTTTCCTCTTTATCTTTTGATAGAGGTTTATTACTTTTTCCTAAATGGCCCCATACTTCATCCTTCTTGAATTTCTCATTCATTGCCGTAAAATCAAATTCTTCACTGAATCTTGCTACATGTCGTGAAAACTGCAACCCAAATATACCTTTTTTCTAAATTCCACGGCTCAAATGTATGAATTAGGAAAAGAAATAAATGGGGAAGATAAGTGATATGAGAGAGGGGGATAATAATCTACACTAGAAATAGGGCTGTAACTTGCTAAGAAGCCAATAACATGCAAATACCCAACACTTACCACAGGCCCTCTTCCACCACGCCCTCTATAATTGTTACGCATGTGATAAGCACCTCCGTCTCGCTAAAAGAGCAAGACAACCGAAATTAAATAATCATATTATTCCAATCCAATGTTTACGAATATGGGTGAATAACATCAAGAACAGACAATGACAATATAAACTTGATATTAAAGACCATAAACATGCAATGCAATGAATTCTATAAAAATTGTTAAGTGAGACTGAGAACTGTGAAACACAAAATTAATACTAAAAGTTTGCAATGAGAAAAAAAATCACATTCCTGGAGACCATAGCTGGAAATCCGAAATGCTATTTAGGACACTGTTCTCAGAGACCATACGGCCAACACGCTATAGGAATTCTTGCATCATTTGCTTGGTCAATATACTACTGTTTGATTTCTCTTATTTGTTATTCTTTTATTTACTGGGAGGCGGGAAAAAATAAATTGACATAATTTCCGATGCATTCAAATAATAAGTTGCATCCCCAAAACCATATTACCGACAAATCAGGTTTTTTAACAAAACAAAACTAGATTTTAAATCCAATTAGGTTTACACACCATTGATGCCACATAATGCCTCATCTCTCCACTCTACGTTAGTCTTAGTCATCATAACATTTTATACAGGCTCAACTGTTCAAAATTGAGATTAAGAAGAACAGTATAAATGAATGACCAGAGTTCGGCATCCACAAAAAAATGAAAACATCGTTTGAAAATAGCTGTGCACAAAAAGACAGAAAATACCTTTTGAACTTGAGAGTGTGTTGGTAAAGGTAATATCGGAGGTTGAGCTTCCGGTTTCACTGAGACCGAAGGCTCCACCAGTGGTTTCGCTGACACTTGCACTACATCAACATCTTTCTGGATTGTCTGTAAAGTCTGAGGTCCAGATACGGCAGCTGGTGCAGAATGAAGAAGCTTTCCTGGAGTTATAAGCGAAGGCATCTGTGTTTCCATAATAGGAGAAGAACCAGATGCCACTAAAATAGATGGTCCGGGCTGAGATATGTTTTTCTCGGGCAAGGCTGCTGGGCCAGATAATGCGCTAGGTTTTCTAGCATCCGACAGTAATGATCCTGCATTATCAGCTACAGAAGACGAAGTTTGAGCCAGAGATGGAAAGCTGGAGCCTAGATTCAAAGTAGGGATATCAGACATAGGAGCTTTGTTTGGGAGTGAATCAATCAGTGTATCAGATACTAGTGAGCCAGACTGCAAAGGGGGTACGCTCAAAGGCAGGGTAGAAGCATATAAAGAAGTAGAGGTTAAATTAGAAGAACTCGTGTTGCTCGGAAACAAGGATGGGTGGTAATCTGGTAGAGTGGAAGTGGGAAAAATAGATGTGGCCGTTGGCAGAGACGAGTTGTAACTAGAAAACTGCATCTGCTGCATTGAAGGAATGATTGATGGGCCAGAAGCCGGTGGTCGGAGCAAGGGTTGCTGCGGCAGTTGGGAGGGCATCACGTTTTGTGTCCCATAAAATCCTTGAGGAGACCAATACATTGGCATAGCCAGACCACTACCGCTTGTGTTCGGTGGGGCCCATGAATTCATGTTCCCTCCAGGATGATATAAATGTAGACTGTTTTGGAAAGTCGGCCTAGGGGGTTCCATTTGTGAGGTTTGGGAAACATGGTCTGGCAAAGACCCATTAGGGGGAGCGACCAAGCTCGTTGGTGGATCTGATGGACGAGAATAGTGAGACTGAATAATTGCAGGGTCACCATTAATGGGAGGAATGGTCTGCACTGGTGGAGGAGAAGCTTTGACCTGTAAGTCCTGCAGAGCATAGTAACAATGATTAAGTAAAATTCTTTTGCATATAAATAACATAATGAATACAGATATCCCACATTGAAAAGTAAAACCGCGACACAGTATGAAAAGGGAATATGAGATATGCACCTTGATATCACTTCCTCTGAACAGTATGTATTCATAAATTTTGTCGCTAGGAGGGAGTTGTGGGCCGTCCTTTTTTCGACCTTCTGTACCAAACGACCTTACTGCCGTAGAATATATGGAACACCATTGGCATTAATTAGTTAGTAAATAAATTTACTAACATACTAGTATATAACAAAAATTGTAAATAATCTAATAAGCATTGTTCAAGTTCTGAGCAAGCAATAACCTTTAACAATCATAATATAAACAGAAGACAAGTATTACTACATAAAGAACCATTGAATCGAAGAAATCACAAATTCAGGGAATCAATTGAAGAATACGAAGTAGTAAATAAAAAATGAATATTTATTCTCACCGTTGCGTAAGCCGATGCTAGACTCTTCGGCGCTGATGTTGAAGAGAATGCCTTCGTACCTGATCTCACTCTTCGAGGTCAAGCTAATTAAGCTGCCGATGTACGAGTCCGCAGATGCTCCTCCAGCGCTGGATCTACCGCTCGTTGCCGCGGCCATATCTTCTTGTAAACCCAGAGCTAATTTATCCAGTTATTTCTCGGAGACCTACAGAATAACAGACACCAAAATGTAGGTAATTGGGGAGAGAATATTACGGTAGGGTTTTCAGTTTTATTTTCATTTCTCATTCGTGTCGTTTAGGAGTTTGGGAAAATATCCAGAAAACATTTGGGCATTTGGCTCCGTAATACGGAGTAACTTATTTCTTTTCTAAGACAGGACAGACACTTCTATAAATCTATAAATATTACAATTATTTTTTGGGGAAAATGTCAATTACGCGTTTTTTTCAACATTTTTTTACTAATAAAGATTTCGAGAAATTACACGTATCATTTAGGCCGCTTAAAATGTGCAAAGACGCTATTACCCTCCTTCCCTGATTTCTCGATCTCACGATTCCCACCCCAGATCTCACCTCCAATTGTGTCAGCAACGAGGCCCTCACCTCCAATTTGGTAGTCGTTGCGAATTCCTCATATCCACCCCGTATATCATTTTACCCGACAAAAACATTCTAAAACAATATCTAATACAGTAACAGAAATCACAACTAATTTCTAAGATGTCTGATCTCTATTGCAGTCGTGAAAGCCTCAAGCTTAGACTGCTGGAGAGGTTTAGAAAGCGGGTTTGCAACATTTCCAAAAGTTGCAACTTTATTATCTTGATTTCTCAACAAAACCATCTCCCAGAGAATGTGGAACTTCCTGAGCACCAATTTTAGATTTGTCGTGCTCCCTAGACTCAAGGGCGGATCTATTTTGGGGCTGGGCCGGGCTATAGCCCGCCATAATATATATTTGTATAGTAAATATTATATTATAAGTTTAGTAGTTCAAGTGGTCAGCCCACTGCTTTTTTCTACTCATTTTGTTTACTTTTTATACAATTTTTTCATTTCATTTTGTTTCTCTTATATTCTTCTTTTCATTTTGTATCTTTTATTTTCAATTTTTTTTAATATTTTTCTACTCATTTTGTTTACTTTTTATACAATTTTTTCATTTCATTTTGTTTCTCTTATATTCTTCTTTTCATTTTGTATCTTTTATTTTCAATTTTTTTTTTATTTTTT
>JACOMQ010006413.1:0-15291 GCA_014843705.1 Euphrasia arctica
AAGAGTTTTGGTAGTTGTTTTGTGCTGTGCACCGATAGTAGAGTTATGCGATTTAGCTCTAGGTGATATAGTACTAGATCATTAGTTCGTTGGAGTGCTGTGTCACTTGGGATACGACTCTTGATCAGTCCGTCTACCTTTCTCCACAAGTGTAATAGTTAGTTTTGTTTATCAATGAAATGAAACTATTATACAACCTTTGTCTTCACTACTTAACTACTTGAGTTCGATCATACAACACAAACCGTGCGACTACTAGAGCAGCTACAGCTGAGTGTGTGTGCGAACGAAGTGTGTGAACCTCAGTTGCTGAAGACTGTTTTAAGACCGACTTCGCGAAAAGTTGGTATCTTACGTCGAAGACGTAATTTCACTTCTAGAGTGGAGCCCATCCCAAAAATCGTGCTCGCGTCGAAGAGAAAAAATTTGGTCGCAAATCTACGCGGTGCGTAGAATGGATCTACGCGGCGCGTAACAAACTCGAAGCAAAACTACGCGACGCGTAGAATGCATGTACGCGGCGCGTAAGTAGATCGAACCAATTCTACGCAGCGCGTAAAGTCAAAATTTGCCTTCTTGAACGGTTTTGAATCACCTTTACAACAATCTCCACATTGACACCAAACCTCGAAATCTCATCTCTCATGTGAAATCTCTTCACATATAACACCAAGCCGCAAAATCACACCGTCCATCAAACTATAAATCGAAATCACATCGCACTCCAACTCTCGTCCCTCGTATTCCTCCAAACGCCTCCAACGGGCCTAATTCCTAGAAGATTGGACCTTCAAAAGTCCACATGAATCGAAACGTACATACCCGAGTGTCTTCTTCAAGTTGTGAGCTCAATTTGAGATATTCACTCCCGACGCTTCCCAACCGCAAAATTTTATTAATCAAGTTGTCTTTTTTAGGGTTTATGCTTGTTTTTTTTTATCCTATTTCCTTTTACATAAAACCGTACAATTTTATTAATTTAAAAAAATTATTATTTTATCGAGTATTAATTTATAGAGATTTTAATTTATTATTCCAAGTAGCCAGGGTGTGTTTGGGAGAGAGAGCGTGTCACACTAATTCTCTCTAATAGAGGGTATTAATTTCAAAACGACTAAATGAGTAATTTCTTATAAACTTATATTTCCAATAAATGAAACTAAGAAATTGCTGCAAAAACTAAAGATGATCATAATTGAATATGATTTGTTTGATGTTCATGGTAGGAGTGATCATCAAGATATATACATATATGAGTTGTCTTGATATGATGCTTAATTTGTAACATATATAATATGCAAACAAATCGTCTCCTACATAATAATCAGTTAATAAGACACCATTTGTATGATAAATTAACTATTTTAGGTATGAATGAGCATTAGAGATGCTTAATTAATTTGTCAATAAAAGTTGAAAAAGTAAATAACAAATCTCAAGTGTTTGTAACAAAACAACATAAGTTTATAAAGAAAGAAATCACTTAACAAAAATATACTTCCTCCGGCCATTAATAGATGTCATACTTTGCTAGACTCGGAGTTTAAGAAAATTGTTATTTTTTAATGCAAAAATATATTTTAAAAGTGAAAAGTAAAATAGTTGTGAGTAAAGTTTAAAAAGTAGGTGAGTTAAAGTAGAATAAAATTGTATATTAAAATGAAAAAGTTAGAATAATTATTTCATTTTTTGGGGTGTGTCAACTATT
Organism: Euphrasia arctica; assembly: GCA_014843705.1. Lineage (NCBI taxonomy): Eukaryota > Viridiplantae > Streptophyta > Magnoliopsida > Lamiales > Orobanchaceae > Euphrasia > Euphrasia arctica. The sequence continues at coordinate 1,709 of JACOMQ010006413.1, forward strand.
GTTGGACACCCCAAAAAGGAAAATATGTCAACTGTCTTTGGACCGAGGAAGTATTAACTTTAGTATGCATATTAATTGAGTTATAAAAAGTATTTATAATTTATGAAGATGTATGTATAATCGTGTAATTTAGATTGATAATACCTGGAACAAACACTTAGCCCATAAGAGTAGTAAGAGAGAGAACAAACTTGAGTAAATCATAAGTATACTCGAGTCCGAGCGTGTGACTGTGTTAATTCACGAAAGTTGCCTATTTTATTTTACGTTTCATACTCTCACTCCCCTATATAAATCTGAATTTGAAACACATCAATCCTTCAAATTCAATCGCCACACTCTCCATTGAAATTTGAAATTTATATTCTACAAAATGAATGATGATCATGATATATGGTCTGCGTTAGACATCGGCGACCCTCCCTTCATCATCTCCTCCTCCTCCTCTTCTGATCTGACTTCTCTCTCTGCTGCTGCTGCTATTACTCCATCCGCCGCCGCCGAGCATTACAGCAAAACGAACCTGCAGGAAATCCTCGTGCAATTGATCGACGAGACCTGCTGGAGTTATGCGATTTTCTGGCAGTCGTGTGTGGGCCCAGGCCCAGGCCCATCCCTCCTCCTGGGCTGGGGCGAAGGCTACTACAAGGGCCATGTCGATCTTTTTCAGCCCAAAACGTTAACGGCGGACACCGAGTGGTTCTACCTCATATCCATGACACAGTCCTTTGTTAATGGTTCCGGGCTTCCGGGCCAGGCCCTCCACAGCTCCAGCCCGGTGTGGCTGACGGGCACCGACAGACTCGCCGCATCCCACTGCGAGCGGGCCCGTCAGGCTCAGGGTTTCGGGTTTCAAACCCTCGTGTGCATACCTTCGGCAAACGGCGTCGTTGAGCTTGGCTCCACTCAGCTGATTTTCCAGAGCACGGATCTGGTCAACAAGGTTAGAATCCTGTTCAATTTCAACGAAAGCCTCTTTCTGAATAGTAATCACAGCAGCAGCATTAGTACTCATGTGTTAAAGGCCAATGAAAATCATCCCAACCAAATTCTGACTAATTTCTCTGAATTCGGTGGGATCATGGATTTTGGGGAGAGTGTGAAGATTAATAATTCCTTGTTTGGTCTAAGAAGCAAGAAGAAGAAGAAGAACAACAACAACAAGTCTCCGAGTAATGAGGAGGATGGCATGCTTTCGTTTACTTCGGGCTTTCTCAAGGAATCCGATCATTCAGACCTCGAGGCTTCTGTTGTACTTAAGGAGGTTGATACTACAACTAATACTAGTAGTAGAGATGATATTAAACGTCCCAAAAAGCGTGGAAGGAAACCTGCAAATGGGAGGGAGGAGCCTTTGAATCACGTGGAGGCGGAGAGGCAAAGGAGGGAGAAGTTGAACCAGAGGTTTTATTCACTTAGAGCTGTGGTCCCAAATGTGTCGAAGATGGACAAGGCTTCCCTCCTTGGGGATGCTATTGCTTACATCAACCATTTGAAGTCTAAGGTCCAGAGTGCTGAGTTAGATAATGAGAATTTGAGAAGTCAGCTCGAGTATAATTGTTCCAAGTCAGCAGCAGCAACTCATCTTCCTCCTCCTCCTCCTCCTCCTGATCAAGACTTAATAATTAAAAGAATGCTTGTGACAATGGAGATGGATATAGATGTGAAGATCATCGGTTGTGATGCTATGATACGAGTGCAAGGTAGTAAGAAGGATCACCCTGCAGCAAAGCTGATGGTTGCCCTTAAGGAGTTGGGGCTAGATGTTCATCACGCCAGTGTGTCCGTAATGAACGATTTAATGATCCAGCAAACGAGCGTGAAGATCATGGAAGGTCGTGTTTTCACTCAAGATCAGCTCAGGACTGCATTGATATCAAAATTAGCTGTGACTGAGAAATAGATATAGATAAATTATTGAGTGAATGAGCATTTTCGTAGTTTGTAACAAAGAAACAAACATTTGGATTTACTATAATAAGATGTGATGGGATTTGATTCCATTTTGGTTATTTCAACCCAAATGTAATACTACTACTAGTTATTATGGGATTTTCATGAAAAAATCCATAAGTTAATTAGTATGTAGTAGTAGTAGTATTAATTCGGAAAAAAAATCGAAAATTTATGTGGTCCGTCTTCCTCTCTATTGACCTCACATAATTTGTTAAGAAGGAGATAATGCATACAAAAATAATATTGTTGCCGGTCGTTTCCTTTCTCTCTCTCTCTCTCCCTCCCCCCGCAATGCATATTGTACTCTGCAAATAACGTACACATCGATCGAAAAAGAAAAACTCTGAAATTATGAATTGCCTGAGGTTGGTAGATACAGAAGAAGATGATCATGTGATATTACAGGATGAGATGCAGGAGGAGAAGGAAAGACCCAATTTGAAAAAGTATATAATGAGAGAGGCGCGGGGGGAGAGGAGCAGCTGGTCAGGTAACTTGGCACCCAATAATCTGAAGCCGAACAAGCCCAGCTCATCCAACTTTCGAAGAAGGAGAAGCCGCTCGAACCTGAGTAACATCTTCAACAGGCAAAGCCCACCGGCAGGCGCAGAATCCTTATTCGATTCTGCCCCAAGGCTGGTCAGGTGTAGCGCCATGAGAAGGGATTGGAGTTTTGAAGATCTCCGGCGAGCACTTGAGGGCTAATAATCCATTCATTCCAGATTATAAGTATTAATTATATATATAATTATGTTTTTAATAATCTACAATATGGTATTGTGTTGAATTTCATTCAAATATAACCTAATTCCTTTCAAATAATCCAATGGGTATATATAAATCATGGAATCTTTTGTGGTTTATTATTTATAATCTGATCTCGATCATGGAATCAATTAATGTTAATTATGCGTCGTCTTGTTGTTCACCACCAATACCAATACCAATACCAATACCAATACGGTAGCTTGCGATGCCAGCTTTTGAAGATTCAACTTAACAACAGTATCGACAGAGTAGGACTCCAAAACCAGGCTCCTCATCTGATCATCCCCGTGGTCTTCGTGCACGCTGGTGACCGACCTGTAATTCTTGACTGCTGAATCCAGTGACGTGGCTGTCCTCGTCAAGCAGAATGTGATATATGACTTTCCTTTAATCAATCATCCAAATTACCCGCTATACTCAATTCAACAAAAAGAAGAAGAAGAATATATTACATCTCAAGAATCATGCATGATGACATCATGTATTCCTGGGCAGGCCCAAGTTGAGGGCCATATTCTTATGCTTGTGGCCCATATTCGTGGCCCAACTTGAAGTATTGGTTTCAAAGGAACCCAAATAGTACTCGCATTAGCATTTGTTTGGGCCTGTCAGTGAATTACACTGGTATGGCCCAACAATCTGTTCATCGCCGGCAGATGTACGCTGTTTATCAAACACCCAAAATACAGTAAAGTACACTACACTGTACAGTACTTGGAGAAAAAAAAAGGGATTAGTAGAAAATCGAGCAACTGCAAGTGCTGCAATGGCGGTGGATCGAATCGAAGAGGAGGATGACGACGATGAGAGAATGGTTAATATCACTCTGCAGACCGTCGGCCCTTTTCCTCGTACTCGCCTAAGGGTTCCTTCTACACTCAAAGTATTATTACTTCTTCTTCTTCTTCTTCTTCTTCTTCTTCTTCTTCTTTCTCTCCTAATTAATTAATTAATTAATTAATTTAGTGTATGATAGATCGATCCTCCTCATTGAAAATTGTTGAATGAGATTTATGATGTAGATGCATAACTATACTTAATTAATTATTAGTATGTTCTGAAAAACTCTCTACTCTCACACCTATAATATCTGAATCTCAATCTATGATATATGATTTATTTTGTTTCAATTTCATACTAGACCTGTCTGTATTCTGAAATGTTATTATTTCTAAATTCATGTGTGGAATTACTATTAACATAACATTTGTTGTTGTTGTTTTTCTACATGACCGACCAATATAGGTTAAAGAGTTGAGAACATTGATTGCTGAGACTAGTCGCTTACCCCTTCAGAATATGACACTTGTTTTTCGAGGCAATGTGTTGCATGATACTGCAAATGGTCATGACTTGTTGACACAACTCCATGATGGAGGTCAGGACTGTATCCAATTACACTTACACCTTTCTGTTACTTTATATTTGGAAAGTTACTGCGTTGTATTCAAAGAGAGATAAACGTGATTGAATGTGCTGGACTCACCTACATTTTTCTTAAACTTACACACGTACGTATCATCAAGTTGACCAAAGAAGACCAATAGTTTGGATCACCATGTGAAGTTTGGATTAGACCAACACATGATTTAAGTTTAATTTGGTTCCTTCTCTACCCTACAAACCCCTCAACTTTTTCTAGATTTATATGTGAAATGTTTTGTACATTTCATTAGCCTTTTACCATCTATGATTTTCATTTTTCCTTTTCTTCATCATCTCTTTTCTAGGAACTGTGATTGTTGCCATTAAACCAAAGCCGCCTGCAAAGCATATTCAGGACAGTTTTGATGATGATGATGATGATGGAGAAGATCTTGTTAGTTTTTAAACGATTTCTGGAATATTTAATATGTTGTAATCTTCAAATAGTCTCATATGATATCCTTTGTTTGCGTAGAAATTCAAACTTCCAGAATCAACCAGCAGGTGGAAAAGGAGGCTTTTCTTCATATTACGTGATAAGCTTAAGTTCCCTGGTGAGAACTAACTCCTGCCATTTACTTTACAGAAAAGATTGTATCATTCTGACCAGTCTTTTATTCCTTGTAGATATGCTTTTGATGACAATTTTCTCCCTCAGAATAAAGACATGGCTAGCCATTGTAGTATGGTTTATTCTGGCACCGTTTGCCCATAGATTGGATATCGGGCCTTTATATGTGAGTCCTCTTCTTCTATAAGTTTTTCATACCTTCAAAAATTTCCACACATCAAAGCTCCTCATCTTCACAGAATACTTGCCCAAACAATAGATTCCACAAATACATTAGCTTCTATTTTTACCTTTAAAAATAATTTTATTAAAGTAAAAACACTAATGATTCTTGATATCTGACTACTGAAAGTACTGGAGTGAGAAAGAACTTAGTAAAACATCTCATATAAACCTGTTATTGGTGCATTTTTTTGACCTTTGATTTCCATGGAAAATGCTAATTCTGCTAAATGGGTATTAAATGAAGAATTCATTTTCTAATGGCTCCTTGGAACATATCTTTCTAATGTTCTAGTAGTATTTTTTTTATGCATTAGCTGGATATATTTGTTTGAAATTGGACGTAAGCTTTGGTTGTGAACTTGTGATATAGCTAATACCACTTATCTCCATGACAGCATAACTTCAACGAAGCATTAGCAGTTTTAATATTTTTAAGGGATAATTGCAAAATTCTTCCTCAGTTTTGGTTCTACTTCAAAAATCCTCAATTATCTTTCAATACAAATACCCTAAGAAGCACGGGGACGGCTAAAGTAGTGCCGTTCCCGTATCCAAAACGTTTGGGATACGGATACCTCTAAAAAACGCTTAAAAACGTCTCTTGTTTTTCTTTCTTTTTTTTAACTGTTTTTTTAATTATTTGGGATACAATTAGCAGTTAATGGCCGTTTGTTTATGTCATAATAATTTGACCACTACTTCTATTCACCCACTAAGTAATTATTTGACCACTACTTCTATATTCCCCCACTAAGTAATTAATTATTTTCAACATTATTTGTTATGTGTAGCTAAATAATTAAGTTATTTAATAATATTTTTAAAAATACTAATTTTCCTATAATTAAGATACTATATATATTAAAAATTATTAAAAAATAAAACGTATTTTTGACGTATCCGTATCTTAATTTTTTTAAATTTGCCGTTTCCCGGTATCCGTATCGTATCGTATCCGTTTTACGTATCCGTTCCCGTGCTTCCTAGCAAATACCCCTTCAGGTACTACCACTTGTCACCATGATAACATACTTCAACAGTGGTATTTGTAATCTTTATAGAGTTTTTTGTATTTGTAACTAAACTAAACCTGATGTATTAATTTTGAGATTTTTTCTGTACTCTAAAGAGCAACAAGGAGTGTAGCTTCTTTTTATGAATACTTTTGCACTTTCCTAATGATCTCACATAGTGTTTTGCTATCATTATTATTCAGATAATCGGCACTGGCTTTCTTATAATTTTCTACAACCTTGGCCATCGGCAACCTGGTGATGTAAGGTATGGTACATTCAGGAACAATATCATATCACATGTCGCTGAGGTTTATTAGCAGCGTTTTGTTTCATTGCTTCTAATTTTTACCAGGTGTTGCATTTTTTTCGATCCTTGCTTCTTCTGGGATTAGCCACGTTCTTCTTGCATTCCTTTGTTTTGTTTTTTTTACATTGCTTTGTTGCATTTTTGCAGTGCATATTCTGTATTCAACGAAGACTTTAGAGAACTTCCTGGAACTCTTAATGCAGATCGCCTTGACAGGGACATTCGACTTGGGCAGTTTTGATTAGAAAGTTTTCAAATTTAGATGGCTATTTGTTAGTTGTATCTACATGAATTTTGAGAAAACATAAGTACACTTTCATCACTCTTAAGTCTTTGATGCCATTGGATGGCTAACAGAGGAGTGAGTGCAAATGTTTTTAGATTTGTTAGGAGTTTTATTGTTGTTGCATAGGGTTGATATTAATTAACTATTACGTTAACTATGTTGGTAATATGTACTCCCTCACACACAAGTATGTATGAATCTTCAATGTCATAAATTATTCCTTCCATCCCACAAACTTTTTTTTGGTTGTTTCACTTGTTTTCATACTATAGACGATGTATGAGTATATGACCAATAAAATGGCATATGACCAATAAAATGGGAAACTGGGTTAGGATAACAACGGGCTAGTTTACGATTACAACGGGTAGAGGTTTAATCCTGTAAAGTAGTACTCCGGACATATCGTCCGCGCATCCGACGATAGCTTGAATGGTCTTGAGAACATGTTTATCTTCCTTTCTCCTGGCAGGAAAGGTGAGATAATACTCACAGCGGCCGTTTATGGCGGCCTTCAAAATCGACTCAAATTCATATCCTCTACCCTGCACCACCAAAATTGAATACAATGTAGTACAGTAGTAATCATTATTTAAATAAATAAATAAAATTCTAAAATTGACACACAAATTCACCCCTCAATCCATCCAATGCCTGGCGTGCTACCATCTTCAGAAAATCATGTATTTTCTTGTCCTCCCTAAAAAAGACGTGATAGCAACAAAAGATTTAGTGGATTTATATACACGCACGATAATCAATCAACAATTAATCAATAAAAATATATAAATAAATAAATAAAGTGTTGTTACCTCGAGTTCGATCCTCCCCCTTTGGAAAGGTATCTCGATCACGGGCCGGACGAAGGTAGTCGCCGAATTAAAAGTGCATACATGACTACAGTTTATACATGACTAAAGTTTATACATTGTTAAAATGCAAATATCAGGAGCTGGGATATTCAAAGTATAACATAGACAGACACAGAGATTATATGTTATAATTACTCCATAACCCCTCAAGATTTGTGTTTATTTTGCAAATCACCGCACGAAGAATAAATTATCCTTGCTCAAACATGCCTATTCTTTCTCTTATGGCTGAAGCATTCTCAGCTCTGCCACTTGTTTAAGCAAACGATAGTATTTTATTGTATACATGAGCAGAAGGTGGAACTCCCGCGTCTTCCATCCACTGCATTACCTGCGCCAGGAATCGTTTCAAATTGAGCAAAGCGAATAATTCTGCAGAAACTATAGACAATTTTACCTCGATGGATTTCCTCCAATGCCCAGCAGCTAAAAGATTCTTCAATAAAATCGCATAGGTAGTCGAGTCAACTTGTGCACCTGACCCAACTACCTTGAGAAACAACTACATAAATCACACACTTTAAAATTTAATCATAAATTCAGTAGGAGATATGAAGCATACCAACTAAAATTACCTTCATCATGGTGTCGATCTTTCCTAAATTTCTGAAAGTATGAAGAAGATGGTTCACAGTTCCAACCGATATACGAGCAAGTGAAGACTCCATTCTCGCAAACTTCAAATAAAATACAACTCAAATCTAAATCGAGATTCAACAGATTTAATCAGGAAAATAAAATTACTAATTAAATACAAAATATGTCTAGTTATCAAATCTCCAAGGCGGTATTTGTAATTTTCAAAAACTTACACGCTGCACGCGAAAACCATCTCAAAGAACACTGCATCAATAAACGGGATCTTCTTGTCTCTCATAAACTCGGCAAGAAGCACGACCTTTTGATGGGGACCCCAGTCGTCGATCAGGCCCTGACACCAAACACAAAGTCAAGTTAAGACGCTTGCGCGGCCAAAGCTCGTTTGGTTGGAGTACAATGAGTCCGTCTCTTCTCCTAGTTGCCGCACGTCTTCAAAATAATCAAAAGTGACGACTATTTTGAGATTTGGGTGCAAATCTTGGAACTCGTGTACTAGGCTAATCAAAGCTTCGTCACACGCCTAATCTAGTAAAGCTCGTTACGAGTTACTAAATTCCTCAAATACGAATCTCACACGATTGACCACAATCGGGGATCGATTTGGATTACGCACTACGCGCCCTCCTAAAGTGGGTATTTAGCATGGTTACTAAGGATCGCCCTCCTAAAGTGGATATTTAGCCACACTTAGGCCCACGGTTAGTAAGGATCGATACGAGCACAAGCGTTCGTCCTAAAGTGGGTATTTAGCACGGTTACTAAGGATCGATACGCACAAGTAAATTTACTCTCCTCCACATATGAATCATGGATTCATATGTTCCAGCACCTCCTACGGGTGCGCTACGGGTATCGAACGCTGACTCGTTCAGTGTCCCGTAGTTATGCGCGAGCGCTGTCTCGCTCCGCATCTCTCGTAGTATTTGGACGAATGTCTCGTACACTACTTCGAGAATTGACGTTAATACGTCATTGGGCTCACTTTCACGGCCTAATGACTCGTTGATACGAGTGCTGCTTCGTACAATCTCGTAGCAGGTGATTCGATCACCCTGACTCGGAGTATTTTCTCGTAGCGTGCTACGAGCCTCGAGTCACGGTTCGCATCACCTTTCCCGGTTGAGATCCTTGGTTGAAAGTTCTCATAAGAGCTGCACAAGCTATTGAGTCTGGCTGGATCCCATTTAACTTCATCTCTTGAAACAGTGTAAAAGCTTTCTCCCAATGCCCTGCACGTAAATTTAAACCAACGAGTTCAGGCCCAACTTTCTTGAAATTGGTATGCAAAAGGTGTATATGCTATGACATCTGCATGTAACCCTTGAGATTTGTCAATTTTTTCAAAATAAAAATATTAAAATTTCAAATTACAAAAAACACCCATTAATTTTAGTCTTAAATTTGCCTCTACGATACAAAAAATAAACATTTACACAAACAATTTTAACACTGAATCAAGCTTCAGGGGTATCTTTTGAAAATTTGAAAGTTAGCTGGGCTTTTCTGTAACTAGGCCAACCATAAACAGTACTTTTGTAATCATCCCAACTAAACATAATACACACACAACAACCAAGCTAGATGTATGAACTCAGAAGCAATATTATTTAAAGTGCTTGCCAGTTTGCTATAGGAACAAATTCCCGAAGAATACACATCCCTCGACAAAGGAATCTCCATATCCCTCATCTCAACGAGAAGCCTCAGTGCCTCATCGTACTTCGACATCTTGCAACACCCACTTATCAATACATTATAAGTCACACAATCTGGTCGAACTCTCTTTTTCTTCATGCGCCTGTACAAATCCAGAGTCTTCTCATATTCCCCAACACTCATATAACTCCCTATAGCAGAGTTATATGCAATCGTGTTCAGCTTTATGCCTCTTAAGTCAGCAGCTTTAAGTACAGAATTAATCTTCACCTTTTCACAGCACCGACCACATGCCGCCAAAAGGGTACTAATGGAAACGACATTTGGCTGTAAACCGGCTTCCTCCATTTCACGCAAAAGCTCGACACCCTCAGATAAAAATCCGTTGGACCCATAGGCATCTATAACTGTATATTAAATCACCAGATTTGGCTTGCGATTGTCTTTTCTCATCAGATCGAATATCTCCTTAGCCTTCTCTGTATTATAAAACATTGCCCTAATCATTGGTATGCCATCCAAAGTATCATACTCAAAATCATTAGACTAACACTCTCAAATGCTATCAACAAACATTGCCCTAATCATTGGTATGTCATCCAAAGTATCATACTCAAAATCATTAGACTAACACTCTCAAATGCTTTCAACAAATTTACACTATCATAACTTGTCAAATGCCATCTAACTTTACACTATAACTACTTGTGGCGAGGCTAAATTGAGTCGATTACATCCAATTTTTGCCTGAAAATTCAAAAGTCGCCGGAATTTATTGCATGTGATATGCACGCGCCATTTGATTTGGGAATTTTAGGTAGGCCTGTCAATCGGGCTATATGGGTCGGGCTTTGATTGGCCCTGACTCGGCCCATAGAATTGTAAGGGCTATGGGCTTCGGGCTTAAGCCTTTGGGCTTGAAAATTTCAAGCCCAAGCTCGGCCTACAATAATATTAGGGCTTTGGGCCTAGAACGGGCTAAGCCCTAACATCTAAATCTAAAATTATTTTTACAATTTTTTTTATAAATAATTTTAAAAATATATTAGGATTGATTATCTAAAATTATTTTCACAATTTTTTCTTAAATATTTTTAAAAAATATATTAGGATTGATGGAGTAGCAACAAAACAAACACAAGCCAATAATATTATCAAAATAAAAACAAAGATTATCATATTTTAAATATCGTCCGCATGAACTATGTAACTTTCGTCTTTTAGAAGGATTTGAAAAAATAAATATTCAAAAATAAGTATTAATAAAATTATAAAAATAAATATAAAAAAGAAGAGAAAGAATAAATTTATTATAAGAAAAATAGTAGTATTATTTGTACTAAAAAGATAGATCGTGTTCCTCATCATAATTTTAAATTTATTTTTATTTATAAAATTAAATTAATTATTATATAGGGCCGGGCCTATATGAGGCCGAGCTTACTAAATCCCAAGCTCGGCCTATATATAATATGGGCTTCATTTTTCGGCCCAAGCTCGGCTCGACCCTAAATAATATTAATCGAACGAGTCTTTTCTTAGGGCTGAACGAGCCGAGTTAGGGCCGGCCCGACCCGATTGACAGGCCTAATTTTAGGTGACCTAATCCACGTGGCGACAGTTGATTGACTGAAGTTATTAAAAAAACAAAAAAATAAAAATAAAATCTACATGAGCTGCCACGTGGATATTTGATGAATAAAGAAAAACAAAAAACAAATGAATATAGCATAAAGCGGGAGTTTTGTGCGGGCTCATTCATTTTCCCCAATTCTATTTCCAGAAAACCCTAAATCCCCAAATATAATCTACCCATGAACCCTAATTCTCGAATTCAAAATAAAATTCACCCAAATTCATCACACTCAAACTCCTTGGGCTGAAGAGATGGTGTTCAGTCGACGGAAAAAGAAAGGAGCAGCACTAAGTGGTTTACCAACTTACGGTGAGATGAATCGATTTTTAAGATTTCATTTTTATTTGTATTTTTTCGGATAACCTGAATAAGAGTAGGACGACCTGAGTAAGATGAATCGTTTTTTTAAGATGAATCGATTTTTTTTTCCAGATTCAAGGAGCAAAGAGCTTACAATTGTGCCTTGATTTTGCCCAGAAAATACAAGAACAAAAATAAAAAAAAAAATATTGAGAACTGCAGGGGATGAGAGGGAGAGATACATATTGGATATTTTCCACATTCCAAAAATCGACGCCCTGGGTTCTCCTTCTTCCATGTAGTTGCAGTTTGTGCGATTTCACCACAAAAGCAACATCTTTCTTTCGAATTCTCAATCGACTTAGACATTTTTATGACGAGCAAATGATTACCTGAAGATGGGCGAACAATCTTATAGGGGTAATTGATGCAATTTTGTAAAAATAAATTATGATCGAGAACTAGGGTTCTTCGAGAGGGGCGAATTTGGGGATTAGGGTTTTTCTGGAATGGATTTGAGAAATAAATGGAGTGAAACCCGATCCTTCTATTTTAATCTTATTCATTTTCCTTTTTTAATTTTTTTTAATTATGTAATATACACGTGGCAGTCCAGTTGGAAATTATTTTTATTTTTTTGTTTTTTTAGAGAAAATTACCAATTTAGTCTCATAAAAATGGATCGTTTTCTTTTTGGTACCACAAAGTCACACTTTCTCAAATTAATCCATTAAAGCTTCAAATCGAGTCAATTTCATCCGATTTTCGCCTGAAAATTCAATATCTGGCGAAAATCGACCGCATGAGTCGCACGCGCCATTTGAATTAGGTATTCCCGACGACCTAATCCACGTGGCGACAGTTGATTGGCTATGGTTGTTAAAAAGAAACTAAAAAAAATTCCACATGTCGCCACGTGGCTATTAAATGAATAAAAAAACAAAAAGAAAATGAATTTAGATTAAAAAAGCGAGAGATAGTCGCGCTTTATTCATTTCACACTAAATTATTTTCCGAAAAACTCTAAATCCCCAAAAGTACTCTCCACACGAACCCTAATTCTCGAATTCAAAGTAAAAAAATCACCCAAATTCATCACCACACTCAAATCAGTCAATCAACTGTCGCCATGTGGATTAGGTCTCCAGGAATCCCTAATTCAAATGGCGCGTTCGACTCACGCGGGCGATTTTCGGCAGATTTTGAAATTTCAGGCGATAATTGGATGAAATCAACTCGATTTGAAGTTTTACTGGATTAATTTGAGAAAGCGTGACTTTGTGATACCAAAAAGAAAACAGTCCATCTTTATGGAACTAAATTGGTAATTTTCTCTTTTTTTAACAGCTCCAGCCAATGAGAATTTGCCGCGTGGATTAGGTCACCGGAAATTCCCAAATCGCTCGTCACGTGCATATCACGTGCATAATTTCAGGCTACTTTTGAATTTTCCGGCCAAAATTGGATGTAATCGGCTCGATTTGAAGCTTTAGCGAATGAAATTGAAAAAACGTCTCTTTGTGGTACCAAAAGGAAAAAGGTCCATCTTTATGGGACTAAATTGGTAATTTTCTCTATTCAATAACTTTCTTCAAAGCTTTCTAACTCTTTTACATAAGCTCAAAACAATATCATTAAAACTCCTGCCACCACTAATATCAACAATATCTTATCTCAAAAGTTTGTTAACCATCTTAACCATATCTATAATACTGCTATTAAAGATTTTACCACCTATTGTTGGATTGAAGATCTTCACATTATTGTTTTGGGTCACCCCAAAATGTCATTTTATATTAATAAGTAGGCACCACATGTTGGTGATTTAAGTGAAATCGCTGTCCATTTAATGTAATTGGAATCATTCAAGGTTTCGGATTAAATCTAGTCAATATAATATAACTTTGGAGAAGTGTGGAGTACACGGTTATATAAAATTGATACGATTTAAGTATTTGGATAAGC
>JACOMQ010006414.1:0-15289 GCA_014843705.1 Euphrasia arctica
TGTGGAATGTTGTGTTTTGACGCTGTCAAACGCTTTCGGTAAAACGGAGCTATAAAGATAGTCGTTGGATACCTCAAGAAGCAAGTGGGAGCACTTAGATTGACAAGATGGGATTATCCTCCTACGATGTAGGATTAAATGTTTTAAAGGCCACTCGGAGAGTTGGGATTGCAAAACTGCGTGGCCACGCCCGGATCTGTATCATAGTGATCATTCGGTTCGCAATCCGCTCAGATATCCGAGAAAGGTTTGAACGGAACGAGGGTGACACTGGTCTTACCTCTAGTTCGAACTTAGACATCAAGCGATAAGGGAAACGTGGATACACACTGGGTCTGAAGTCCAAGTGGGAGATTGTTGGATTTATGTCCTTCAATCCATGTGTGTTGTACCAAAACAAGCTATGTAGTGCGTCCTGTGTAGATGGATCGATTGGGTGATATTAAGTGTCGAGTCGAGGACTTGAACATAATAGTCGACGATCAAGCCAAATGAGTCACACGACCCTATTGATCATGTATACTTGGAGTATATAAATCTTGGTTGGGAATCGAGGTTGAACGACGAAAGAAACGGGGAGAAAAACCGAAACCGGCACGTTTTTATATTAAGTGTCGGCCGACACATGCATAGTGTGAATGCATGTCGGCCGACATCAATTGAAATTGCAGGCGGTGTATTATATGGAAGGTGTCGTCCGACACCCCATTTACACTAGTTTGGTGTCGGCCGACAGAGGCTTTATTTTTGGGAAAAATCGGCCGCGGGTTTCTTTTCTCCAATTCAACCCTAAACTCTCTTTCTCCTCCTCCTATATAAAGGGGACATTAGACCCACGATTTTGGTGGCTATTACACACGAAATATATTATTTCACAAGCACCAAAATACGAGGGAGACGAGAGAATCGAGTGGGACTCGATATTGTTGAAGGGCTTCCACGTTCGTTGATCAAGGAGGGTTCGTGCAACGAATTGAGGCCGGGTACGTTCGCGGCTATCCATCTACGCGTGAGCTATCTACATACAAGAATTACAAGGTACATAATTCTTTACTAACTCGATTAATTGTTCTTACTACATACGTGCGCACTAGATCCATGATTAGGGTTTTACGTGTTTATGCATGATTTCTTCTTCCGCACTTTTCATGCCTGTAAATTACGTAAATCTATCTATTGGGGTATGGATGAGATTCATACAAAACCCAACACTATGAGTGTAGTATCACGCTTTATGAGCAATCCTGGTAGGAGTCATTGGGAGGCAGTAAAATGGTTGTTGCGATATCTTAAAAGCAGTGTGAGTAAGAGACTCATATTCAAGAAGATGGAGTTTAAGGGTGATGCTCTAATTGGATATGTGGATGCGGATTTTGCTAGTAATCTTGATACTAGAAAATCAGTAACAGGGTATGTGTACCTTATTTAGCTCGGCAGTGGTTTGGAAGGCAAACCAGCAGGCAGTGGTTGCGTGGTCAACTACGGAGAGCGAATACATTGCCTTGACAGAGGCAATAAAGGAGGCAGTGTGGCTGAAGGGAATAGTTCAAGAGCTTGGGGTGCCACAAGAGGTAGTCTCGGTTAATTGTGATAGTCAAAGTGTCGTGCACTTGGCGAAGCATCAAGTGTTCCATGAGAGGACCTAACATATTGACGTGAAGCTACATTTTGTTAGAGACTTGGTGGATAAAGGAGTTGTCAAGGTGGAGAATATTGCTAGTGAAAATCCGGTCAATAGGTTCACTAAGTTGCTTCAAGGGGGAAATGCAGTCTATGCCAGCAACTCGTATCGCTGTTGGACATCTCACAATGCTGAAATTGTGAAGAGGCTGCGGTAAGGTGATGCCGCAGGAGCTGTGGTAGGCTTCGTGCTGCCGCAGAGGGCCAAGTTAGGCAACGAGATTCATGCTGCGGCAGACAGAGCTGTGAGTTGCTAACTTGATGAATTCATGCTCTGGAGGTTTCTGGACGTGAGGGAAGGTTGAGTAACATCTACTTTCGGCTTATGACTTATGTCATATACAGGTTCTTGATGCCGCGTGGTGGTGCTGAAAATTTTGGGAAGGCAGTGCCTAAGGCAAGGACTGCGGTAGTATTGGGCATGGGGGTCTGCCTATAATGTCAATATTAGGAGAAATATGATCGGGTATGATCATATGGGAGGAGTGTGATATGAAATCATACTGAACTGGAGTCGAATGATCGGATTTGATTATGGCATTGTGAATAAGTTGTTGTAGCAAAGGCTTTGTTTGGATTATGGCTTGTCTGGATTGAACAGTACTTGATCACTACTGCAAGATGACTGACATGGGTTTAGAAGTTTGAACAAGGTGGAGATTTGTGAAAATATGTTTGAAATTATAAATTTTCAGTAAGTAAAATCAATGCCGCCGTGTGAAAATATGTTTGAAATTATTTATATTCGTGTGGTTTATAAAAAGTTTAGTTTAATCGAATTTATTCCGTTATTCTAAACCTTGTTGTGTGAATTCTCAACATCTTAAATATGGAATCGATCTATCACAAATAAAAAAGTGTGTTTTAGTCGACATAAAAAAGTTCAAGAACTGAAATAATTACCTCTTGTGAACCTATTGTGAAATAATTACCTGTTTTAGTTCAAGAACTGATATAATTACCTCTTGTGAAATAATTACCTGTTTTAGTTCAAGAACTGAAATAATTATTAAATTTGATTTAATTAAGCAATTGGTCGACATAAAAAAGTGTGTTTTAGTCAAATTGGCAAATCTTCGTAGTCAAAATAAAATCGGGCATGCATAGATCGTGTATAATTAATTGATCTAATAATTATACTAGTAATATTGTAAAATTTTAAAACTAATATATCATTTTTTTAAGGTCTTCTTTTGTTCTCACCGTAACAATTTTTGAGTCTTAATTTCTTTGAAGCTTAAGAATTTCATAATCTTTACTATTACCAAACAAAGACTGCCGTCAATTAAAATCTTGATAAATTAGATTTTTTTTCCTTGAAAATCTTGATAGTCAAAAAAAAAATCTTGCATGCAATGACTCTGTTCACACTATAATCTTTACTATATTTACCACATCAAAATCTTGATAAATTAGTTTTATTTATTTTTCTTAAAACAATTTAGTCTTCTCTTAAAAACCTTGATAGTGAAAAAGAAATATGCATGCAATGATTGTGTTCAAAAAACACGCCTTAGCTTGCCTAACTCGGATTTAGAGCATCTCCAATGGTGTACCTCATGTTGAGGTACAATTTAGTTGACACATCACTAAATATTTTTACTTATCAATTTGTACCTCATTACCCCAATGGTTTGAGGTACAATTATTCACCTTTTTTAGATGTGGGACCCACCACACAAGACACAATTTCAATTTGTACCTAGTATCAACAATTTGATACTATTGTTTTCTCTCTCCAATTTGTACCTTAAACCCCAATGGTGTACCTAGGTACAATTCCATGCCACATAGGAATTGTACCTACCATTGGGGATGCTCTTAGGGCCTTCATTGTGAAAATACACGGAATCATAAACGGTGCACTTTTTCACCATTAAATTATACTCCCTCGTCTAAACACAGTTGTCATACTTTTCTTTTTGGGGTGTCCAACAATAAATGACACACCAAAAAAAGTAATAATTATTTTAACTTTTTTATTTTAATATACAATTTTATTCTACTTTACTCCATCTACTTTTTAAATTTTATTCACAACTACTTTACTTTTCACTTTTAAAATATATTTTAATTTTTATTTTTCAATTAAAAAATAAAAAAATAACAATTTTTTTAAACTTGTGTCCAAACAAAATATGAAATCTATTAATGGCCGGAGGGAGTAAATTAAAATATGTTAGATTACAAACCAAACATCAAAATCTTGATAAATTAGATTTATTTATTTTTCTTAAAAATCTTTATATTTTCTCTTGAAAATCTTGATAGTGAAAAAGAAATCGTGCATGCAAATGATTGTGTTCAAAAAACACGCCTTAGCCTGCCTAACTCCGATTTAGGGGCAATGTGAAAATAAACTGAATTATAAATAGCGCACTTTTTTTACCGATAGATTACAAATTAAAATATCTTAAATTACACATTAAAATATTTAATAATGATTTCTACCACTCCAATCAAAATTTATCACTTGAAAGTTGAAATATCACTTTAAATATTTTTAAAACTTTTTTATATATTTTTTTCAAATATTTAATAATGATTTTTGCTAAACTCCTTATCAAAATTTATCATTTGAAATATCATTTTAAATATTTTAAAACTTTTTTGATATATTTTTTTTCAATAATATAAAATTTAAAAAAAAAATTGTATAATTATTTTTTTATATTTATTAATATTTTATATAAAAACGATAAATAACTATTTTTTTAAGATTTATTTTATATATTTTAATTTTTAACAAACTATTTGATATATTTGTTTTTAACAAAAACTTTTCAAATATATGATTAATCTAATAATTATATATTATATTCTAAACATTTAAAAATATCATATTCTAAAATATACAAAAGATATATAATATTAAAATATTATACAATGGTACTATAAAATATAAAATTTAAAATATGATACGTATTATTAATTAATTAAAACAAACAGTATTATAAAATATTTTCAAAAAAGAATAATATTTTCACAATAGAACTATGGAAGCACTTTATAGCATCTCCAATGCAAACCATTTGAATGTCACATCAAATGGACTTGATCACCCAAAAATGAAAAAAACTTGTCTTAAGGCAAATATGAAAAACTTGGGCATGCCAACTGTCAAGACAAGCCTATATTCACTGTTCATGTTAAATTATTTATTTTTTTATTTAATTATTAATATTTTATTAAAGCCATTTATTTATATTTTACTGTGTTTAATTTATTTATTTTTAAAGTTAATTTACAGTATTAATTAAAATCTGATAATGTTTTTATTTGTTTATTAATATTTTATTAAATCATCTATTTATTTTAAATATAATAAAAATCTGATAATTTTTTTTATTAATATTTTATTAAAATTATCTATTTATTTTAAATATAATACAAATATGATATTGTTTTTTTTATTTAGTTATTAATATTTTATTAAAGTTTTCTATTTATTTTTAAATTTTAAATTTAATGTCAACTTATATGATCCTTTTTATTGTAATATTTTTTTTTGTTAATATTTTTTTTAATGTAATATTTTTTTTAATCTTATTTTTCAAATTTGTTTTTTAGTTAAATTAAAATTAAATTATAAAATTTATCATTTTGTTGTTAATAAAATAATAATATAAATAGAATAATATTTTAATAGAGTTTACAAAAAGTATATAAGTAGGCTTTGAATGAGAGTGAATTGCTAACTTTTTTCATTTGCTCACTTTCATATGATATGACAATAAATGGCCCCACAAAAAAGTTAGAAATGGATTTAGTGCATTCGAGATTCTCTTAAATCCGCCTAACTCTCTTTCGTAGGTATGTCGGTAAGTTATTATGTCAAGAATACGTATGTACGTCAGTACGTACGTACTTACTTTTGGGCTTATAAAAACCATCAATTACCGACTCTTATTAATCTATTTTTTGTTAGAGAAATTAAATGGACTACTTGACCAGGATCTTCCTTATTACCTTTGCCAGCTTCATAGGAGCATCACAAGTTTCTTCTGTCTCAGCTGGTCATGATCAGACCGCCGTTTACATTGTGCTTACAACAAGCAAGCCCACGACGACATCCCAAATTCAGCACAACCTCAACATCCTCGACTCTCTCAACCATGATGATGTTGTCGCCCCTACGCATCACTACTCCGAAGCCCTCCACGGCTTCTCTGCCCGGATGTCAACCCAGCAATCGGAGTCCCTTCGCCAGCTGGAAGACGTGATAGAAGTCTACGAGGACACAACCTACAATCTCCACACCACGCACTCTCCGCAATTTCTAGGCCTCAACATTAATCCTATAAACCTCGGACACCACACGTCGACCCTGCAAGAGCAGCTATACAATGCCTCCCAGGACGTCATCATCGGCGTCCTCGATACCGGAGTATGGCCCGAATCCCAATCATTCATCGACCAAAACATGTCTCCGATTCCTTCCAGGTGGAAGGGCTTTTGTGAAAACTCGACCGATTGCAATAAAAAGTTAATCGGTGCGCGTGGCTTCATCAACGGGAGAAATGCCTCCGCACGCGACGACGATGGACACGGAACGCACACGGCTAGCACTGCCGCAGGGGCTCTCGTTCAGGGCGCCAACCTTTTCGGCTACGCATCAGGAATCGCCCAAGGAATGGCGCCTGGGGCTCGATTGGCAATCTACAAAGTGTGCAGCAAGGATGGATGCTATGGGTCCGATATACTCGCTGGGATAGACGCGGCAATCGGTGATGGAGTTGATGTCTTGTCCATTTCTTTGGGTACATCTGAAGACAATAGAATTGGTCTGGTAGGGCTCGCGACTTTCAGGGCGATGGAGAGAGGTATTTTCGTGTCGTGTTCAGCAGGAAACGGTGGTCCTACTCCAGCATCACTGGTGAATGGTGCACCGTGGATAACAACGGTCGGAGCGGGGACAATGGACAGGGATTTTCCAGCCTATGTAACTCTTGAAGATGGCACGAACTATACGGGGGAGTCTTTGTACAGTGGACAAGGCATGGGGGAAAAGCCAGTGGAATTGGTTTACGGAACGTCTAACAATTCTAAACTGTGCTTCCCAAATTCCTTGAATTCTTCCCTTGTGAAAGGGAAAGTGGTCATTTGTGACAGAGGGATTTCTGCGAGAATGGCCAAGGGCATGGTGGTGAAGGACGCCGGTGGGGTCGGGATGATTTTAGCAAACACGGAGAAAGATGGAAGGGAGTTGCTCGCGGATAGCCACCTTTTGCCGGCAGTGGCGGTTACATATAACGATGGTGCGATGATCAAAACGTTTGCTGCTAGTAAGAATGTGACGGTGTTGTTGACCTTTGGGGGAACGGTAATGAATGTGAGGCCAGCACCACAAGTAACAACGTTCAGCTCCAGGGGTCCATATAAGGCGATGCCAGAAATCCTGAAGCCAGACATAATCGGGCCCGGGTTGAATATATTGGCAGCTTGGTCAGAGGCCATCGGTCCCAGCGGCGTAGACGGGGACAACCGAACGACTAAGTTCAACATTTTATCCGGTAATTATCTAGACTTGATATTATTGATCATCAGATTATATGATACTCATTTATCTAATTGTAGGCACATCCATGTCGTGCCCACACATAAGCGGCTTAGCGGCCTTGCTGAAGGCCGCACATCCCGACTGGAACCCCAGTGTCATAAAATCAGCGTTGATGACCACGGCCTACACGTTCGACAACACCAACTCCCCAATTCTCGATATAGCTGATAATTCAATTGCGACCCCATGGGCCCTTGGAGCGGGCCATGTTGACATCGCCAGAGCCATGTCTCCCGGACTAGTATATAATGCTACACCCGATGATTACATTTCTTTGCTCTGCTCTTACTATATGCCCAGAGTCACAGTTGTAAGAATGATCTCTGGAACAAACACTAATTGCACCAAACAGCTTAACGATCCTGGAAAACTCAACTATCCTTCCTTCTCTGTGGTGTTTAAGAAGTCTGCGGGGATTTTAACGTACAGTCGGGAGCTGACCAACGTGGAGGATGTGCAGTCCACTTATAATGTTTCTGTCGAAGCGCCTCCAAATGTGAAAGTGTCGGTGAATCCATCGACGCTTGTGTTCAAAAAAATAGGCGATAGTAAACAGTATAATGTTACATTCACGTTGAAGAAGATCGAGAAGAAGAACGTAAAAGCAGAAAACCAGGACACGGCGAGTTTCGGATCCATTACTTGGATGAATGGAGAGAACCGAGTTAGGAGCCCGATTGTCATCTCAATGCAATCAAATGAATGAAGCATCCATCATATAATAATTAAACTATAACTACTACTACTATAAAAAAAAAGTAAAGAAATAATGAACGAACTTTCTTTTTAAAAAAGGAACGGTATTAATTAAGCAAAATTATATAAACCGTGATTTAAAGAACTTTGTGTCGAGTACTCGGGTGAACGGGAAGAATCGATCGGGTGGCCTTCTATGGGTCCAATCTTAGATTTCGAGTCCAATCTTAGATTTCGAAATCACTAATGCGTGTTGGGTTGTTGTTTTGTCTTTACTTTGATGATTAATAGTGATTTTTTTTCCCGAGCTTATTTCTTCTCCGTGGAAATTGTTACTATTACGACTTGCGTGTGACACTTTAATTACATACGAGAATAAATTATGAAATACAGTAACTATAATTAACTATTAATAAGTTATACTACGAGACTGATAATAATTTTTTTATTCACTAATATTTCATTAGTGCATAGAAATATGATCATTTCTTTAAACTACATAAATTTAGTTTAATCGAGACATTTCAAAATAGAATTAAATAATTAAAACCACATAAATTTATTTTTATTTAAAATCACACAAATTCATTTTATTTACAAATACATCCACTATAAATATAGAATACATTAATATAACTACTGTTTTTGACAAGAATATTAAAAATATATTAAGTTTTTTAACCAAAAATGACATAAATTTATTTTTTTTAAGTTTTAAAGTGGAGTAGTTATAAGTAAAACTGAGAACATAAGTTAAGTGATAAAATTTTACACTACTTATAAGAAAATATTTTAATATAAAACAAAATTAAAAATATTTTTTTTCTCTGAAACTTTTGATAATCCAACACACCACGATTTTATTTGTTGAATACTTTGGGTTACGTGGCCAAACATAACAACCGATCCCCGTTGCAATTGAACCGATAAACTAAGATGTACCGATCGGCGGCGAGACATCTGCTACCGGCGTTATGCCCGCGTCACTGTCGAATCCGAGCTTCTCCACTTCGTTTCGCAACTCCATTGACGAATCCGGCGGCGGCGTATTCGGCAGCGGCCGCCTCCGAAAACGCTCAACATCACAACCCTAATAATTTCGATTTTCCCAACCCATCACCGTCGAATGAAGGTGCGGAACCCAGAGTGACGAGCCGCCCCAAACCTCACTGGCAGGAAGAACATACGCGTGTTCTTCAGGCCTCCCTTCGCCACGTGGTACGACAGACATTGTTCCCAAATCTTACAAGTTTGTTTGTTTGTTTATCCTTTCGCTTGTTATGATTTCTGGATGCGCATAGCATTTTTCAATTCTGAAACATTGATTTTTACACCTGTGGATTCAGAGTTCCTGATTTGATTTGGGGGAAATAATTTTTAATTTAACTTGATGGACGTCATTGCTATCGGACGTCGTAATAATCATAGATATTTTCTTGGTTTTAACTTGATGGATCACTCGATTTCGTTGGGCAGAATACACTGGGATGGACTGATGCATCCATGATTGCTGGAGCAAGGGAGGTTGGTGTTTCTCCTTCTATCGTGGGGTCTTTTCCTCGGAAAGAAGCTTCTCTAGTGGAGGTAGGACCTGATCTTTGTTTTATTTTCTCAATTCAAAATCAAAACTATTGGTTGAAGAATCAGAACAATTAGAGTTTTGTGCTTCCCTTTTATATGCATCGAGTTATATTACAAAGCTTTTGCTTACCAAATGTATCTAATAATCTTCCACCCAAATCTTTTTTTTTTTTCATCGGGGGTTCAGTTTTTCATGGATGATTGTCTGCAAAGGTTAATTGATGAAATCGATTCTAATGGGGATCTGAAAACCTTAATTCCTAGCAACCGTGTGGCAAAGTTTCTTAGAATCCGTTTAGAAATGCAGGCTCCCTACATTTCAAAGTGGCCTCAAGCACTTAGCGTACAGGTAACTTCATCACGATTTGATTTGGACAGGTTACCTGGACTATTACCTAAGCAGAGTTATAAGAAAAAATGACAAACTGTAGGCACAGCCTTCAAATATTTCCACAAGCTTCAAGCAGAGAGCAATGCTTGTTGATGAGATTTGGCATGCTGCTGGTGATGAGGCCACTGACATAGACTGGTATGTGAAGCGTACAATCCTTGGCGGGATATACTCTACAACTGAGCTGTACATGCTAACTGATAATTCACCAGGTTAGTGAATATATATTACTGGATCACATTTCATTCCATGTCATACTCATTACTCACTTTGTAGCTTATAGGGCATGCTCCAAGTCTAGATATATGATACAGATATTCAGGCTGATTTTTCTCCTTAGCCTTTGAAAACTAAATGTAAGCATAATATCATGATTATCAAGATTTAGGGAGTGTTTGCAAACTCTAGTGCTTTTGATTAGAAATTTAGGAGAAGCAGAAATAGGGAGGGTTTGCTAACATAAGCTAAAAGTTCAAAAAAAATGTTGGATTTGTTTGGAAAATTTGTTATTTGAAATGGGCTTTTATTTCGTTGGATCATTTTAGCCTCGGTCATAGAGCTACTATATGCATAGGTTATGGTTTTCTTTTCCAGCAAAGGGTTTGTTCATTTGCCATTGTTTCTGTTTATAGATTTTCAGGATACATGGGAATTCCTAGAAGGGCGAGTTAAAGAAGCATTTAATTTGAAAAAGACCATTCAAGAGGTAATTTCATCATTTTGAACCATTGCTATACTTTCATACTAATATATGTATATTGGTAGCCAAATAATCATGGTCTCTGATTGACTCTTGATTTGTGTGTGTGTGTAAATGGGTGGTTGTAATAACTAATAAGTAGAACGGAGTCGTCATCATTTGTAATGAAAAAGTCCTAATAAATAGGAATAACTCCGTATCGTTTTGTTGCGTATTCTGATTGATGCAACTGTGAGAGGAACATACACAAAACAGAGTTTCATATCATGTTTAGATATTACCCATTGAAGGTCTTTACTTTCGGCAGATTTATGTGCTTTGATGCATCTGAGTATTGTAATCTAAAGTTGTGGAGATGCAAATTTCTTTTGTCAGGCAAAGTATTTGGTAGAAGCAGTGAGAGCTGGGATGGGAGGTTCTGTGCAAGGGTTTGTAAAGAATATTTTCAAAGGTTGAATATTATCGAAGGATGGCAGGAGAATTCTACTTCGGTTCCTCGTTTTTATTTTATGTTGTTGGTGAAGTCACCGAAAGATATATGGTGTATATATCAATAAGATTACAACAATACTTTTGGGATTCTAAGACCAAAATATATCTCAAAATAATATGTATGTTGAGAATTTGCTCTTATACTTATATGCTGTGTTTTTTTTCCTTCCAGATATTTCCAACTCAATAATAAAAGTTTGAAGAATTACATAAAATATAATTTGCAACCATGGCAAAATGAGATTTTGATGTGCTATTATAAGCACACGAAGCCATGGCAAAAATATGCCTCATCCCCATCAAGGGTCTAAGACCATTATTCAAACTTCAGTCTTCAGACTCTCTGGCTGAAATTCCGACCACAAACACCATCAACCTAATATATCAGATGACGACCTTTCTCGAATAGTCACATCAACAAACGCCCGCCTTCATTGATGGAAACGAAACAAGACACATGATAAGATAGATAGAAACTTGTAGTAATACAGGAGTGCTCCCCTACCCACGGTGGGGATTCAATCAATTAATTATCAATCAAGCCATGGTATAAGATATATATTTTTTTTAGTTGAGAAATCAATCAATTAATGATGTATTTGGCCATGGTATATGTGATCTTAATTATCACCTCCTTCATAGGACTACAAGAAGTTTGTTCCGTCTCAGCTGATCATGATCGGACTCAAGTTTACATTGTGCTGACCACCAAGCCCACGACGACCTCCCAAATAGAGCACAACCTCGACATCCTCGACTCTCTCAACACTCTCGATGTTGATCATGATGTCGACCGACCACCTACGGTCAAACATCAGTATGTCTCAGCCATCAACGGCTTCTCCGCCCGGATGTCAACCCAGCAATCGGAGTCCCTTCGCCAGCTGGAAGACGTGATAGAAGTCTACGAGGACACAACCTACAATCTCCACACCACGCACTCTCCGCAATTTCTAGGCCTCAACATTAATCCTATAAACCTCGGACACCACACGTCGACCCTGCAAGAGCAGCTATACAATGCCTCCCAGGACGTCATCATCGGCGTCCTCGACACCGGAGTTTGGCCTGAATCTCCATCATTCAATGACCAAAACATGTCCCCGATCCCTCCCAGGTGGAAGGGCCATTGTGCTAAGGCCCATGATTTCGACCCAACGAAATCTTGCAATAAAAAGTTAATCGGAGCCCAGGGCTTCATCAACGGGAGTAGTTCCCCACGCGACTCTGTTGGGCACGGCACGCACACAGCTAGCACTGCTGCAGGGGCTTTCGTTCAGGGCGCCAGCCTTTTTGGCTACGCATCAGGAATCGCCCAAGGAATGGCCCCCGGGGCTCGATTGGCCATCTACAGAGTATGCAATGAGCATATCTGCAATGGGTCCGATATACTCGCTGCGATAGACGCGGCAGTCGGTGATGGAGTCGATGTCTTGTCCATTTCTTTGGGTGCACCTGAAAACGGGACAATCGGCCTGATAGGACTTGCGACTTTCAGGGCGATGGTGAGAGGTATTTTCGTGTCGTGTTCAGCAGGAAACGATGGCCCTACTCCAGCATCAGTGGATAATGGTGCTCCATGGATAATGACAGTCGGTGCGGGGACAATGGACAGGGATTTTCCAGCCTATGTAACTCTTCAAAATGGAAAGAAATATACAGGGACGTCTTTGTACAGTGGAAAAGGCATGGGGAAAAAGGCAGTGGAATTGTTTTACGGAACTAACTCTAATTCTACACGGTGCTTCCCAAATTCCTTGAATTCTTCCGCTGTGAAAGGGAAAGTGGTCATTTGTGACAGAGGGATAACACCGAGGATGGCCAAAGGCATGGTGGTGAAGGCTGCCGGTGGGGTCGGGATGATTCTAGTGAACACGGACAAGGATGGAAGGCAGTTGTTCGCGGATAGCCACGTTTTGCCGGCAGTGGCGGTAACGTATAAAGATGGCGCAAAGATTAAAATGTTTGCTGCTACTAAGAATCATGTGAAGGTGTTGTTGACCTTTGGCGGGACGGTAATGAATGTGAGGCCAGCACCACAAGTAACTGCGTTCAGCTCCAGGGGTCCATATAAGGCGATGCCAGAAATCCTGAAGCCAGACGTAATCGGGCCCGGGTTGAATATATTGGCAGCGTGGCCAGAGGCCATCGGTCCCAGCGGCGTAGACGGGGACAATAGAACAACCAAGTTCAACATCATGTCCGGTATTATTATTGATCAAAAAAATGCGGGGATTTTAACGTACAGTCGGGAGCTGACCAACGTGGAGGATTTGCAGTCCACTTATAATGTTTATGTCGAAGCGCCTCCAAATGTGAAAGTGTCGGTGAATCCCTCGACACTTTTTTTCAAAAAAATCGGCGATAGTAAACATTATAATGTTACATTCACGTTGAAGAAGAAGAAGAAGAATAACGTGAAAGCAGGAAACCAGGACACGGCGAGTTTCGGATCCATTACTTGGATGAATGAAAAGAACCGAGTTAGGAGCCCTGTTGCCATCTCAATGCAATCAAATTAATTAAGTTTCGCATCATGATCTCATGAAGTTTATTTGTGTTTTTGCTTTTTTGTGTTTTTATTTTATTTACTTTTTTTTCCAGTTTTTTTTTTTTTTTTGTTATTTCAAAGCAAATAAAATACTTACAGTTTGAAATTGTTGTTTAAATATTATAAATCTTACTACTATAATTTTCTTGGATATTAACATCATTTTTTTTTTTATTTTACGATTAAACTGATGTGACAACGATATCATTATTATATTTGGAGATCAAGGATCGAGTTTGTCTTCAATTTCAAGAAATAATTGTTTATTTATTTTGTTATTTTTTAGTCTTTTATTAAATCCTAAGCTTATTAGAGTTTCTTATTGTATTATTTATATTTCGTTTGAGAAGCTTATGTCTCGAAACTCGTTTTTGATTGAATAAAGATTTTTTTTGTTCTTGAAACACTTGGTATACATACAAACATACAATAAAACCTCTATAAATTAAACCTCTATAAATTAATAGTGTCGTAAAATTTTATCAATTTAAAAAGTTATTAATATATCAATAAATTAATATTTTATTAATTAAAAGAGAAAATTTTCAAATTCAATAAATTTAAATATATGTATTTAAAATAATTGAATTAAGATTCACGTATCAACTTTATTGCACCTAATTAATATATTAATGTATATTATTGTAGATTTAATGTATAATGTTAACTATTATATTTATAAAAATAAATTAATTTATAATACTAAATTATTTTTTCATTATTGTGAATATAAAAGAGACAATCATGTACTAAAAATATTATAAAAATCAGTTAATAAAAAATATTCTTTGAATGTTAAACACTTTAAAGTACCCAACTTTTGAGAGTATTGATGAGAACTAATATTTATAATTGTAATATTTACAATTTATTAATTTAAAATTTTGATGGGACCTCATGCTTATAAAGGTTTTTTTTTAGAAAATTATTATTATATTATCTTATCGAATTCGCTCGTTTTTTACAAAGGCTAAAGTCGGGATCGGATAATTTTATTATTTTAAAGAGGTTATTAATTTATCGAGTATTAATTTATAGAGGTTTTACTATAGTATCAAAGTGTGTTCTTGATCTTATACGTGTCCGGCACTTCGAAATGATGTACTAGTATTTACTAATTTTTAGTAGTAATTCGGTGAGATCATTGTTAAAAGTTAACCGTTGGTTCGATATCTCTATCAGGCCCAATGATATTCATACCAGGTCTATAACCAGACGGGCCTACATCAACTACCAGGAAATAAGAGCCCAATGCCACTTCGAAATTCAAAGCTTAAACCCTAGCTTTCAGCATCAGCAGCGAAAACCCCAAATTTTAAAATTAGGTGTTAGAAAAATTAATGTGAGCTGAAAATGGAGCAGAGCAAAGGTAGAAGAATGCAAGAGAATTCATCAGAGGTTTTCGCTTCCTGCACTTTCTCCAGCCTTGGGCTCCACCCAACACTGTGCGATCAGCTTAAAGGTTAAAATGAAATTTATAGTTTCTGATTTCTGCATCTGTCGTTCTTAGAAATTACTTAGATAATATAATATGTATATCTGAATCTGATTTTTATTGGGACCGAATGTTTAACAGAAAGGCTGGGTTTCGAGGCCCCGACACAGGTGCAGGCGCAGGCTATTCCGGTCGCTCTATCC
>JACOMQ010006415.1:0-15287 GCA_014843705.1 Euphrasia arctica
AAGAAGAGGGTATAATGATTGAAATTGTGGGGTCCGATGTTTTTGTCAATGGGGTCGGTGGTGAAAAGGAGGGCAGCTGTTTAGGGTCTGAAGATGTTGTAGATTTAAAGGGTCATGGATGCGAGAATCCAGAAGAAATCGAGAGCCGAAACCTTTCGGAGGCTGTGGATGGAATTCAGCAGGGGAAAACTGAGGTAGGGTTCGTGGGGTCCAGGGGCGAGCTCGATCGTGGTGTGATTAGTGAAGACAAGGAGGTTAAAGACGAAGAAGCAGGCAATAAGTGTGGCACTAATCTTGATGTATCTGAAGTTTCGAGCCGTGAAATTGTTAAAGCAGATGAAGAAGGGGTGATATCGTCGATTGATAATTCTTCATGTTCTGATCATTTGGTTGCAGATTCTGTGACGTCACTTGGGGTTTTGGGGTCCAAAATTGTTGATGATAATGTTTTTAAAACGGGGTCCATTGTCCCAGAAGGTGATATTACTGGAATGAACAAAGATAACGTGTCCACTGAAAATGTTCGTCTTTCAAAACCTATGGATATGGAGTACAACAGTGAATGTGTTGAAAAACACAATAATGGAGAAAAAATGGCCGTTGATCTTAGAGTGCCAGAGTTGGAAACGAAAGAATCTATTTCCGAAAAGTGTAATTATGCGTTGTCCAGTGTATTGAACGAAGGTAATTTTGTCCCGTCAGATTTGGTTTGGGGAAAAGTCCGGAGCCATCCGTGGTGGCCCGGGCAAATTTTTGACCCGTCGGAAGCGTCTGAGGAGGCAGCCAAACATCTCAAGAAAGCATCTTATTTGGTGGCGTATTTCGGAGACCAGACCTTTGCTTGGAACGATAAATCTATGTTGAAGCCATTCGGGTCCCATTTTTCTGAGATGGAGAAGCAGGGCAATTCCGACTTGTTCCAAAATGCGGTCACATCTGCCCTCGAAGAGGTTTCGAGGCGGGTCGAATTAGGCCTGTCTTGTTCTTGTGTTCCTAGAGATGTTTATGGTGAGATTGAATCTCAGCTTGTTGAGAACACCGGCATAAAATTAGCCCGAAGGCACGGTGTGGATCATTCTAGTCGGGCCTCTAATTTCAAACCGGATAACTTTTTCAACTATGTTAAAAAATTGGCTTCTTGTGCAATATCCGATCAGCTGGATCTCGTGATTGCTCGAGCTCAGATGTCTGCATTTCTTCGTTTCAAGGGGTATCCTTCTTTCACCGAATTCAATTCGTCTGGGGAAATACTAGAAGATGATACGGGAAGTGGAAAAACAAAAAGTCGGAACCAAGCTCAGAAAATTGTTTCCCAATCTAAGAGAAAGACAAGCCCAATGGGATCTGCAGGTGAAGGCAAATCTTATGGGAGAAAACGTAAAAAAGCAGAGCCTCAATCCGACAGAGCAAATAAAAGGGCAGCAAAAGTATCTAACCCGACGGGTCAAAATCAGACTAAACCTTTGTTTAAAATTGGCGAATGCATCCGTAGAGCAGCTAGTCGGATGGCAGAGCCCACACCATCTAAAAAAGTCAACAACAACAATGATGAAATTTTAACCCATGACGTTCCAGAAATTTATGAGCCTCTGGAAAAAAACCAAAGCGAGTTTGTAATTGATGAATCTTTTTCAACTGACGAGATGTTATCAGAACTTGACCTGACCGCCGGAATGCCAGGGAAAGATGATGGCTTTCAAAATGATACCCATACTTTCTTCATGGAGTTTAGAAGTTCGAATGAAAGTGCCCCGGAGAAAAAGGAAGAACCAAAAACAGTCGGATTCGGTGAAGAATTTGAGTTTGATGACGTGAAAGACTCTCAATGTGGTTCCAAGGAGCAATCACGCTCGAGGAAAAGATTCTCTAATCAGATAAATGCCGTGGAACCAGAAGATGAGGAGACTGTTAAGAGAAAGCAAGAGCTGTCCCCCGCCGAGCTTATACTGAAATTTGACGAGAGGAAATACATCCCCTCTGAGATCAAGCTGAATAAGATGCTGAGAAGGTTCGGGCCTTTGATGGAGTCCGAGACTGAGGTGGATCATGATTCAGGCCGGGCCAGAGTGATTTTCAAGAGGGGCTGTGACGCGAATGTTGCTCTCAATAGCGCGGAAAAGTTTAGCATATTTGGGCCAGGCCTTGTGAATTACCAGATAGGTTACAACCCGTTGATCTCTGTGAAAATTGAGCCTCTGGCTTTACCTCAGTGCTAGGAAGATGAGACTCCTGATATAGCTTTGGAACATGGTAAATTATGTATACTGATTATTACTACATTATAGCTCAGTTATCTGCAAAATCATGAGTACCACTTGATATTTGGTTCTCTTTTACGACCTGCGTCTTTAAGGGTTGTAATTGAAAATTCAAAGAAATTCAAAGATAACTGCGTCTTTAGGGGTAGCTTTGTAAATGTCATCACTTTGCAAAAAACTTACTTTACATGCAAAAAACAGGAACAGAAGCATCCCAAACGAGGAAGTTGTTGCGTAAAGGGTTCATCAGACAGAGAGGCCAGCTAGGAGAAGGTAAACCGAATGATGTCTTCTGGTTATCGATTTTGAATTCGGTTTGTATTCAGAGATGTTACCATTTTGTACTCGAGGAATGTGTACGATGTTAGTCACTGGCCGGTTATCGTTACATAGGCTTTGTTTACTTTAATTACTTGTTAAATCTTTGCTTTTCATTTTTGCAAAAGTTATGCTTCAGCTTTTCCATGCACTCTGTAGAATTACAGAACATGATGAGGTTCGGTATCATCTTCTTCGCTTAGTACTTGATGAGGTATCCAGACACTGCTATGTTCTTCTGCTTACTCAGTTTTATTTTTGGAGGAAATGAGACGCATTGCGTAAGTCCGGGGTCTCCTTTTGTAATAATCCTAGACTTTAGGGTTGTTTTTGTAATAAAGCATAAAATTAAAATAATGGTTCTGAGCAAGCCACCTCGGATTCCACGTGCTCCATTTTCTCTTGAAATGATGACACGTGTCTCCCTCTGTTTTCCTCTTTCCCTTTCCAATATCATCATCAAGAAAGGTTCTCTCTCCATTTTTCCGTTCCCTGCCTCAAAATTATACATAAAAAAAAAAGAATTAAAATTGAAAATCATACATGGGATCTGAGACATTTCTGGAAGTGATTCTGGCAATACTGTTGCCGCCCGTCGGCGTCTTCCTCCGATATGGCTGTGGAGTAAGTCGTTTTTCTTTTTAAACCCGAGTGACGTCACCTCCTTATATGATTTTGATGATATGAATGCAAATGCAGATCGAATTCTGGATAGATCTGTTGCTCACGTTCCTGGGATACCTCCCGGGGATCGTATACGCCATCTACGTTCTCGTCGTGTGATAGATCGATCGCCCCCGTCGAAATATGATCATATATATGTATTGCACGTATGTATGCATGTATTTCCCCCTGTTTATGTACTCTGAATTTGCAGTTTATTGATTAGTTTGATCACATGGGTTTTTACGCATTATCGATTCTTGATATCTTCATCTCGAATTTAATTAGAATTTTGAATTATTCTGAACAAAAAAAAAACAATTTATTTTTCGTAACGTAGAGTACAAGGGTAGTTGCATGAGGATGTTTTATCAGCAAGAGGGGCTCTCTTTCTGATCAGTGTTCGTGTCGTCGAGTTATTTTCTCGGTTCAAATCAATGGCTGCGAAACATTCGCTCAGATTTATTTGGTGTTTGCTGCGATTCTCTTGATCAGCGGCAGCTAATGCTTTCTTCTTCGTTGGCTTTAGTGATTGATGGACGAGAGACGAGCTTGTCGCATGATCTGCTAACTTTGGCCTCTTGATGTTCTTAGCTGATTTCGGACAACTTCCTTTGAGTTTTTCAGGACAAGAGTAGTTTGAAGGTAATTCGACGTTGGAGGAACAAGCGAGCTGTGCACTGCTTCCTTCAGGTAACACCCCTTGAGGCAGTTTTCGGTTTCTTGTAATGTCGTGATACCTAGGAGTAGGAGAGGTGTTCTGCATTCCAGATTTTGAATAAGAAAGAATTCAAGTAAAAAAAAGGATTCATAACTAAATTCAAAGTTATAATACCAACCTCATCAAAGAATCCAATCTGAGGCGAAGGCCTGCGAAGGCCGGATAGCCCGAATCGTTTATCCAACGGTGAACCAACCGAATACCTCCCTGAATAATGGTTTGGAGGAGTGCTCACTGAACTCTGCAGCTTATGATTAGCTTCATTTTCTTGGTTACAAGCCAACAGGTCTTCTGTTGTTTTCTTGATCTCTAGATCAGTCTTCAATCCACGAGGTTCTGGCTTGTTTTTGTCGACAGATGATGAGAGGGACTCGGAGGGCCCACGTCTCCAAACCATGGAGGATGAAAGGGAACTCCTGATTCGACTCTTTACTGTCTTGGTTCTTGCTACAAAGTGGTTATAGGTAAATGGAGAAAGCAGTCATTTTATTTAATGAGTTTCAACTTCATTAATAAATAAAATCTCACCAGGGCTAGTTGTACAAATGTTCTTCATTTTGGCATTGGACTTCCCTGAGAAGTCTAGCTTAGATCTTGTGGAAATGCTTCTGCACGATGCCATCGGAGGCCTGGGAGAAGATACCGTCCCATGTCTCCTTTTGGCCGTCGACTGGAAAGATCGAAATATGAGAAAACAAGCAAATTTATATGGACAATCACAAATAGCTATATATAACCGACCGACGAACCTCGTTTCTTGCTGATATGTCGATGCTCTTGAGCGCTGCAAAGGAGGAGAATTCAATGAAGTTCGATTTCAGGTTAAAGAGAAAAGTACTACAGTACATGATAAATGTTGTGATCTGTATTCTGCACCTCTATTCGCGACTTTCGGCATTTTACAGGGCTTGGGCTTGTGAATCGAGGGTTCGTTCTCGAACCATTCTCCACAAAAACCAGCATCATTGTTTGGTCTTCGTTCGCGCACGTCTTGTGAGCGGGAAGTTTCTGTCGTTTTGAACCCTTTGTTTATGCAGGACAATTCATCTGGATCTAAAACACCTGTTGCTAGAACGAACGACATTAGGACTCCATCACAACAAATCACAACTTGCGAAATTAGAAAGATGAACACGAACCGGGACTATCAAAACGACATTAGGACTCCATCACAACAAATCACAACTTGCGAAATTAGAAAGATGAACACGAACCGGGACTATCAAAAAACGCGCTGTCCCATGCTAAGCTTCTCCGATGAAAGCTCGGTCGCAGTAGTTTGTGGAGATCATCAGTTCTGAATCCTGATATCCTGAATCCAGTGCTCTCTCTTGCAGCAGCATCTGTTCTTACAGAGAAAATGAGAAAACAATATAGTAAACTTACATTTATTCCATAGTATATAGTAGTAGTATTTTATTACCTGAGAAAGGGTGTTGAAAAGGTGAAGCAACTAGAAAATCATCATCATCCTCTATGAACATATCAATCAGCTTAATTTTCTCCAACCCAAAACTCATCTCATTTTCCATTGCACAAAAACCCCTTTTGAATTATTGAATTCAAATATGATATAACAATCTCTACTGATATTTCTTTTTCAAATGTTTTTATAGGTTTGAGAATTTTGAATCCTCGCAAAATTTAATGGGAGTAAATAGGTGATATGATTTAAATTTAATTTGCAATTAATTGGATAAATTATCAATTCAAACACAATATGATTTCTTCAATTCTCAAGCAAGATCAAGGATACGATTTCTTCTTTGTTCAATGTATTTTTAGTTGTTGAGTGATATATATATTTAATTCAATTTTCAAATTATAAGCATGTAAATTAAGAAAAATGTTATTTTTTATTAAAAAAAAGTAAGAGGTAAAAAAATATTTTTAAGTTTTAATTCAATTTTTAAATTTTACGCACATAAATTAAGAAAAATGTTATTTTTTTTATCAAAAAGTAAGAATTAAAAATGTATTTTTAAGTTGTGAATAAAGTTTGAAAAATAAGAGTAAAATAATATTTTTAAGTAAAAAAGTAAAATAATTTTTTTAAGAGTTTGCATAATTAGTCAAGACATCAAAAAAAAAAAGTGAAAATAAAGTGAGAATAAATAGTTGAGAAAGATTAGTATTATTATATTATATACTAATTGAATGTTTCATAATAACAAACTATTTTTTCACAAAATATAAAAGGTAGAGTCCTCTATGAAAACGGAGGGAATAATTATAGGCATAGCACTTCTAATTATTCAGTCTTTCTTTGCAAATTAGAAAAAAAACTACACAATCAGTTCAGAAATAGTAACATTTTACTATTCTTGGTTTTTTCTTTTTTAACAATAGTCCCTTCGTCCCGCGCTAGGTTTTTAGTTAGTTTTTTGGAACAATAGTGATAGTATTATATTCCCTTAGTGTCCCAAGCTAGTTGTAAGAACTAGGGTGGGTAAAAATACCGGAATTTATTGTACCTAAAAATGCCAAAAAATATTAAATTTTTGATATATTAAAATTTTTGGTACGGTATGATACCGTATCGATAATTTTCGGTATGGTATCGAGTATTGGTATGAAATTTTTGATATATTGGTATTTCGGTATGTACCGATACCGAAAATAGCCGATATAGTTCAATATTTCGGTATATATATACTTCGCTATGCAAAACAAAGTCTTTATGATTGGGTATATTGATATTTTCGGTATAATTCGATAATTAAAATTTCGATATGATTTTGTATATCGATATATTTGGTATAGCGAAAATTCAATATGAATTTTTCGGTATAATTTTTCAGATATGGAAAATTCGATATATCGAAATTTTCGGTACGGTATCGATATAAATTTTTTCGATATCGAAATTTTCGGTACGGTATCGATATCGATATGGTCATTTCGGCGCGATATTCCAGCCTAGTAAAAACAAAGGAGGTAACAAAACTGCTTTAAAATTTCCAAATTTTCATTTAATTCTATATTTATACTCTATATTCAATTCAAAGTGTGAAGTTGGTACATACAAACAAAGATTACAGCTGAGAAAAAATTCAAATTCTCTTAATTCTTGTTTACGGGAAGGATCCGAGGTTGAAAAGCTGGCAGATTGAATTTATTTCGTCTCGACGACGAGAACTTGTGGGGGAGATGTGATCAAATAATAACAACTCAGTGATTGTGTCTTTGAATTAGAATAACCAATGGTTACATACAAAATCAAAACATTACATTTCTCATGAAGAGAATCACTTTTCAGAACAAGGAAAAACCTTGATAGAAGGAGAAATTTCGACGAATAGATTCTAACCATGAACAAACTACTGTAAAGAAAATAAAATCACAAAAACGTTGTTCTCCGGAGAAGTGTTTCAGAGAAAGCACCAAAATGCGGGCTAAAATCTATTTCTGCACAAGGGTCTCACCAGCAGCGTCCTCGTTTTTGTCCATAGCCTTTCTCGCAAGCTCGTAGCCTGCAAAATTCATGGCACCGAGAGGAGCAATCCAGAAAAAACGAGGGAAGGCTCCTTTGAATAACCCGAGAGGCCCCTCTCTATGTAGAATGGAAAACGCAACAATCGATAAAGTCACCGGTCGGCCTGGTGGGGCCGTCATCATCCTCGTCTTTATCACGTCGAACGGAGTTGTCAAGACTGCAGCTAGCCCACCTGATACAGCCCCAACAGCAATGGTTTCCCAAGGCTCCAGTTCACGACCGAGAAGCTGCTGAGTAGCCTGAAATAATAATCAAGGGAAAGCCATAATTACAAAAAGGCCAATAACTTCATAATTGGAATAAGTACAATACCATTGAGGTTTGATCAAATGTAATTAAAACAAAACTTTAAAAACAAAAGTGCTCTGAATGTAGAAGGGGGAGTTTGAATGTTTTTTTGCTTATGAAGGGTCGGACAAAGTAAGTTTCAAAGGGTACTTTCG
This sequence comes from Euphrasia arctica, assembly GCA_014843705.1. Taxonomy (NCBI): domain Eukaryota; kingdom Viridiplantae; phylum Streptophyta; class Magnoliopsida; order Lamiales; family Orobanchaceae; genus Euphrasia; species Euphrasia arctica. Next base: position 7,900 of record JACOMQ010006415.1, read on the forward strand.
GGAGTTTGAAAGTTAGTTGGGTTTGTTTGTTATGAGACCTCAAGGATACTACTATATTTATCATTCGAAAATCACTCAGAAAATAGATTCATCACCTTCTTGGATTCAGCATAAAGGCCCATGCCAGCAACATAGAAAGGGACTTCACGGAAGAGAGTGGCACCGGTCCCACGGAAAAATCCCCTGAGGCCATCTTGCTGCCAAGTGCCGACAATAGCTTCACCCACATTGTCAAATAGACCAGCCTGCAATCTTTGCTTTAACACCTCACACGGGATACGAACGGCCGTCCCCAGAAAAGTGCTGCAGAATGATGCCACTGATTGAACCTACAAAACACCATGGAAATAGTATGCAACTTGTTTCATTAAATTATTAGAATTAATCACTTAACATTATGCCCTCCTTACAAAACATAATGCTTACATGGTTTCATTTTCCTTTATTAGGATAAATGAGATTACCAATGCATTTTCCAGGTTTTTTTGATTGGTTATTCTTATTCCCCTGAGTTATCAATGATTTAGTAAAAAATTAAAATAATTTTATTATAATATATACACCAGTCGAATGTAGCATAAGAAATTTTGTTTGGGCACATGGCCAAAAAAAGTAGAATCACTAAAGCCAAAAAGATCTAGTAAATAGCTTCTATATTGAATAGACCCAATGTACTGTGATAAAGACAATAGGCATGGCCTTACCTGTAATTCTGGAAGTGTCGGTGCAACATTTACTAACACGAGCTTGCTTGCTTCAAATATGCCAGTTCGGAGACCATGACTGCATTTTACATCAAATTAACATCCGAAGAATACACAATTTTGAAATAAAAGGAGTGGCTAATCTAGGTATACCTTGAGAATTGCCCTAGTATAGATGGAATGGAACCCCTATAGAATCCTCGGACTCCAAGTTGAGGAAGCTTGGATAAGATTTCTGGGAAGGTGAGGGTTGAAGCTTGTACTCGTGTCTAATAGAGAAAACAGTTGATGAACAATAAGTGATTGATGAAATGTTGAATCAAAAAACCAAAGATAAATCTATATACGATCAAGTCACTTTTAAGAAGGAATAGATTAAGTCACTTTTAAGAAGGAATAGATTACGAGTCAGTCACCTTCAGAAATTAATGCTAAATAAAACAAAATTCATAGGAATGATCGTCAACTACTCCAATCCCACAGGATTATCCGCCTTACACCCCATCAAAAAGAAATTTGATGGTAAATAATTATTTCCATCACATGATTATAGTTAAAAATCTAGATTTATGACTACAACACCCATCAATCATTATACTCTAATCTCTGTGATTTCTTAATCCTCCATTATTCAATCCTCACCTGATAATGGAAGGGTAATTTTGACTTATCTTCAATTTAGAATAAATGACAATGATAAAAATGGTTGACGAGAAGTACTATCATACACTGATCATTTATCTGGTTACAAGTGTAGAAAATGACAAATTACTCATAAAGAAATTTAAGAAATAAATTACTAAACAGAAAAGGCATGAATGACCACCCGAAAGTCGTGTACATATCTACAAGTAATCCATTCATCGCCATATAAAATCAAATCACAATCATTAGGGAGGAATAAGAAGCAGATATTCATCATACATAGATGAAAGTGATTCTCAAGACCTTACCTTAACCGTGTCAACAGGATACAACAACGCTGTGGATAATGCACAAGAAAGTCCTCCAATCAATGCTGATTTTAGAACATTTCCAGTTGATATTTCCACAGGAGGGGGAACAGCAACCACAGTAGCAGCTTCAAACCATATACTTCTGGAAGTCAAAAAAGACAAGTGTTAGTTGCTATCAAGAGTGATATACCAAGAGCTCATCGACTCCTTCCTAACTTTCCCTATAACAAATACCAAAGACTGAACCTTGTAGAAAATATTGAGCTTTGGAATTTCTAAGGGTGTAGGAAAAATATATCAAACAGCCACAAACTTTGAAAGGGTTCTATTGATGTATAATCTAAAGAGTTGAAACTTAATGTTTATACTGACTAACTTGAATTGAGAGAATTCAGAATAAACACAAGGGTTAATAACAATAACTACCCATGGGTTTTAGTCTATTTACAGAAAATGCACTTACTGTTAAATTACAAAAAATCCCATTTTGACCCCACTCCTGTGGTCACTTTTGTAATATAAGTACTACTCTCAAATGGATTTTTTGTATTTTTAAAATACAAGTGCATTTGTATTTGCAATTAGTTTAAATATCGGGTAGTTGCAATTACTCCTATACATAATTTGACTAGTCATGTGATAAGGAATGACAAGGACTAAGCAATTCCTCTTCAACTAGGATATAGCAGAAATACAGAACTAGTTAGCTCATAATAAATTTCTCAAATTACCGTGGATCCTCTTGAAGTCTATCTGACGGAAGCAAAAGCATGAAATTCCGGAAATGTCCATAAGATATAGACTCCTCTGCATCCGCATTCAGAAAACGCATCATGGCAACAGCGTTATCTTCGTTAGCAGGAAGCCCCGCATTTTGCAATGATGCCAAGATCTCACTCTTCTGTAGTGTCCCAGACTTGCTCAGACAGAGACTGGTGTAAGCCCGGAGAATGGTTGGTTCTTTCTGTTCCATCAACGACAAGAACTGTTTCCAACCAAAAGACCTCGAAAATAGGTGGCTCTTTGTACGGCGCATGAACTCATGGGCATATCTCTTTGGTAGTTTTCTCCTCCTCATGGCAACTTCGAGATCTTCTAGAGTAACTTGGCCGTCCTGATCTCTGTCCAGCTCTAGAAAAAATCTCTTTCCTGCGTAATTTAAAAGACAAAGAAAGATGATCATCATTTTTCCATTTGTCAATGGGCGAGCAACTATAAACAAATTATGTGAGCATGAGAAGAATATGAGAAGAGAGAAATATCCAGTCCCAGACGAACTAAATAAAATTTATACAAGCTTGCATGAAACCACAAGCCAAATTCAAATATATTTAAACCTATTAAGGAGCATATATAATCCCAATATTCGATAACATTGAACACCATATCTAAAAACTTTACAGACACCCATTTATTCTGATTAATCGAAAGTACTAACACATACCTTCAGATTCTGTGTATCTAAAGAAATCCTGGACAGAAAACAGTTTCTTCTTATCAGGATGATCTTCTTTCGAAGATCGCCCCATTTGTGGCAAAAGCTCAATCAACTCTGCTAATGACACAGTCGAAAGAGTCGACCTCAAACGCTCAACATTAGAAAGTGGAATACTTAATAAACCATTGGTCAATGTCTGAGGTGAAGTCCCTCCACTTTCTTCCGGGCTAATATTGTTGCCAACTCTCTCTTGTTTCACAGATGGCACTTCGACAATACCCGAGGGGACTCCTCCCACACGTGCAAACTTCAAATCACCGAAAAATCCGTTCACGTCAGCTCTCTTACCTTCTAAGATACTAAGAAGTGCCCTAAAATGGTCAAACTGATTCTCCTGAAAAACAACTTCAAATTTCGGAAAGTGACTCATCTGGTCAACCATAAATCCTATTAAATACTCGAACGGAAAGTCTCTCCCTTCTTGGGCTTTCAACTCCTGCTTGGCCTCGCCAACCCCAATCGAGCTCCGTTTGAATTCCACAGGTAAATCTAAGCAACAACCGTTATCAGCCGCATTGCTCACCTTCTTGAAGCGTTTCTTATCAGACTTGAATGGTCTCGGGAAGGCTCGTGCAAAACCATTGATCAAAAATGATAAAGCAACTTCAAAGGGCATGCAGTGCCCATTGGGATTCTTATTCTCTTTGGCACCTTTGTCATTCCCATACCTCTCTTTCAACCCTTTACGAGTAACGGGCAACTTGCTTTCAACATTATCTTCGCCTTTTTCTGCAAACATACCAACAAATAACTTAATCGGAACTCTCGCCCTGTTACCATCACCGCAATTGACAACAGTACGTTGCTCACTCTTCTCATTCAAGCTCCCATCAATCGACGCCCCGTTAAAGCAATGCTCGAAATTCTTGGCAACCTTCTGGAAATTCGATTCCAGAGGAGAAAACGCATGTCTAACCGCCTGAATCGAGTTCAGAAACGATTCCAACGGATCATTCCCTGCCACCACCATCCCTCGTCACCTAGCTCAATCACAACTCATACGAGTAAAAGAAGAAGAACAAACGCTCCTCTCAAAGCACAAAATAATTCAAATTTCGAGAACTAAAACCTGCCCGTGGGTTACGAAATCGGCCCTCAAATCCCAGACAAATCGAGAAGCGACCCGACGCCGTTTCAATCCAATGGGCTGACCGAAAATGCTTCGATGAGGCAGAATCAATAAATTCGAGGTCAATTATTCTTGATGTTTGTCTGTATTCCTGTGTGTGTTACAGTGTGTGTTTACCTCTTTACATGTAAAAAACAATTGGGGTGTGGATAAGACCCTTTTTTTCCTCAGCGAAATACGCGAAGTGTACGTGTTTTGTTGCTTATGCACAAAAAAAGAAAGGGAAAAAAAAGAAGAAAACTTGGTGGGTTTTTTCGTCACCTGCAAAAGTGAATTTTATGATTTGTGGATGACGACCTGCAAATCGCAAGCGAATCTGAGGAAGACGAAAGGTATGGTGATTAGTGAAGAATAAGGAAATGCAGAGGATTTAATTTGTTCTTGGAAATAAATAAATATAAGTAGTAAATAAATAGAAATAATGACATCCCTTATTTATAAGTAATCAATTATTTTATAATAAACGTTTGCTTGTGGTGAAACGACAAGAATGCCCTTGCATTGCAATCTTATCCATTGGCATGACGTGTCACTACTTTGGAGGATTGAGGGGCGGTGCAGTGCCAAAATCCACTGCATAATAAGCAGTGCACATCTACACCGTGAAAATTCCACTCAATTTTGTTTTTCAATTTCTCCCGTTAATTTAAAATTGTACTTTTTACATAATCTTTTTTATTAATAAAAACACATAAATTTTAAATTTAATATATTTTTATTACTTTACGCCAATTAAAAAATGAAAATAATATATATTTGAGTATTACTTTACGCAAATTAATTCATAAATTTCAAATTTAATATATTTTTATTATTTTGCAAATTAAAAAATAAAAATTTAAACTAAATTAATTTAAAATAATACTCAAATACTTATTATTTTCAGTTTGTAAAATAATAAAAATATATATGAAATTTAAAATTTGTTTGTTTTTTTATTAATAAAAAATATTATGTGAAAAAAAATGCATAGCATATAAATAATTGCGTTAAACTAAATTAATTTGCTAAAAATAATACTCAAATATTTATTATTTTTATTTTTTAATTTGCGTAAGATAATAAAAATATATTAAATTTGAAATTTATGAATTAATTTGCGTAAAGTAATACTCAAATATTTATTATTTTCATTTTTTAATTGGCGTAAAATAATAAAAATATATAAAATTTAAAATTTATGTGTTTTTATTAATAAAAAAGATTACGTAAAAAAATACAATTTTAAATTCAACGGAAGAGATTGAAAAACAAAATTGAGTGAAATTTTAACGGTACAGATGTGCACTGCTTATTATGCAGTGGATTTTGGCACTGCACCACCCCTCAATCCTACTTTGGAACGATTGTAAGGGCTTTTTGGGAAGCCCATGGGAGTGGTTGACACTCATTGCAATTTGGGTATTACTAATAATAAGTTTTGAAAATGGTTGGGTGGAAGTATTATTCTATGGAGTTCAAAAAGTAGAAATACCTACAAACACTCCACAAAGACACACGTTCAATTGTTGTGTCGTACTAGTAGCAATTTTCATTGGGAGGCAGTACAATCAAAGAAAGAGAAAAATAAATATGAAAGTGTTGATAAATATAAGTACAATTTGAAAACTAAGCCTAATTTGATATATTTTTTTTATTAATGTATAGTGGCGGAACTTACAAAATTAAAAATTATATTTTGTATTGTTGAAGAGTTTATGTATAAATTGATAGATGCGTAATGTATAATTTATTATTTATGTGACATATGTTGTGATACAAATCTGTATATAAGAGTATCTCCAATTCTATTTAGAGATTTTGAGTTATAAAGTCATGACATTGTCAAGAAATAATTATTTATACTTCAAAATTTTCTACTCCATACAGTGCATTCTATATGTGAGAAGAAATAGTTTCCATTCACTTAATTAATTATGTGTGCTCATAGAATATAAAGGAACGAGTACATCAAATAAATCGGACCCTACGGAGTCCTATACAATCCGATAAACTACATACATACAATAAATAATAATATATTTATTTACTTATATATTTTCCTTAACACCCCCGTCAAGCGATGCGTGGGATGTAAGCAAACACAGAGCTTGGAGCGCAAGAATTCAAAAGCAGGTCGAGGAAGACTCTTTGTAAATATATAGGCGAGCTGAAGATGTGTCGGAACAAATTGAGTAGAGAGCTTTCCCGATGACACGAGTTTCCGAACAAAGTGACAATCAAGATCAATGTGTTTGGCTCGTTTGTGGGCCACCGAATTTTGACTGAGAAAAATGACGCTTTTGTTGTCACACAGCAGAAGGGGGCGAGAGGGCGGGAGTTGATGAAGTTCCTGCAAGAGAATAGTAAGCCAGACAATTTCAGAGGCAGTGTTGGCTAAGGCTCGATATTCGGATTCACAACTTGATCGAGCGACTGTAGGCTGTTTCTTCGCACTCCAGGAGACAAGATTGCCACCCAAGAAGATGGAGAATCCATACGTAGATCGACGAGTTTCAACACAACGCGCCCAATCAGCATCCGAATAGCCAACAAGAGAACGATCAGCATTGCGAGTGAAGTTAAGACCATAGTGGATAGTTCCTTTGACATAACGAAGAATACGTTTCACGGCAGAGAAGTGATCGTTAGTAGGAGACTAGAGAAATTGGTTGACCGTGTTTACTGCATACGAGAGGTCTGCTGGAATTCGATATCCCGGGTTATCTAAATTTGCGGAAACCGACAACCCGACCGAAATTCCGTCGCCGGAGATCCAACCGCGAACCACCGTACGAGACGGAGCTCAACCGAGCACCACCACGGTCCGCCCGTGGTGCCCAGCCGAGCCCCCGCACGGGGCTCGCGATCGATCGATCGCGTGGGGCTGCCCGGCAGCCCCCGGCGGTGAGTCCGGCGACTCACCGCCACCACCGACCGGAGGGGGGACCACCAGCCGCGGCGCGAAGCCGCGACGGTCCCCGGCGATCGAACTAGGGTTCGATCGCCCCCTAGCCGCGGCGTCCAGCCGCGGCCTTCCCTCGGTGCGCGCCGGCGGTCGTGCCCTAGGCCGACCGCCACCCTCGGCTCCCAGCCGAGGGTTCTCTCGAACCTTCGCCGGG
>JACOMQ010006416.1:0-15287 GCA_014843705.1 Euphrasia arctica
CCTGACACTTTTGGCGACCGCCGTTTTCAAAACGGCGGTCGCGGAACCGATTCGGCTGTCGCCGAATCCCTTTCGGCGGTCGCCGAAACCCCTGATTTTAGGCAGCCCCGACTTCGTCAATCTCGACATTTTCGGCGGGCGCGGATCCATAAACGGCGGTCGCCGTTTCCAGTCGGCGGGCGCCGATTCCTAACGGCGGGCGCCGTTTTCCTCCTCGTTCGATTTCGTGGCAAACTTCAACAAAATCCATTAGTACTATTAGGGGTGGGCGTGGGACGGGATGGGACGGGATTAGGAGAATCCCGTCCCGTCCCGGAAATAAATTTTCGGAACGAGACGGGACGGGATTTCCATTTTAAAAATCCGTCCCGCACGTCCCAATCCCATTTGGATTCGGGTCGGGCTCGGGACGGGATCGGGACGTCCCAAAATATTAAATAAAAAATAAAAATAACTAATTAAATAAAAAAATTAATAAAATAATAATATTACCGATTTATAAAATAATAAAAATTCAAATAAAATAAAAATCGTCAATTTTCTATAACAAATATATATACATATACATACACACGTATATATATATATCGAATTAATTTTAAACTTTAATTTTAAACATATATTATTAAATAAGTAAAATAATATTGGATTTGCTTATATTCAATTTAAATGACATTTTGATTTTTTTTAATATTTTAAAATAGAAATATTAGTATTTTTAAAGACAAATTATATAACAAAAATTAAATTATTGTAAAATATTATGAGATTTTAAAAATATACTTAATTTAATAATAATTTAATTGAGAGTATAATTAATATTTTGATATTTTATTAATTTGTTTAAAAAAATAAAAATTATATTATTATTAAATAAATTATCGGGACGGGACGGGATACAACGGGATCGTCCCGATCCCGTCCCGTCCCATTATGAAAAAATTAAATCGAGACGGGATGGGACGGGATTGTCATTTTCAAAAGTGATCCCGTCCCATCCCGTTAATTTTCGGGATGGGATCGGGACGGGATCGGAATTCCGGGACGAAGTGCCCACCCCTAAGTACTATTACATCAAATCATATTTTTGATACACAATATTCATATATATATATAATTAATATTTTGGTGAGTGCACCTAAAAAAGTACTCCGTAATGTTTCAGTTGCAAAGTTATTGATTAGATGATAATTATAAATTAAATGATCTAGAAGTGCTTATAGAGAAAAGTTGAAAACGAATTAATTTAATCAATGAGTTAGTGCAAATCGACGTTATATAACACGATAAATCAATCGAAAAGAAAGCAATTAAAAGCGAATGATTTATGTAAAAGCATTAAAAAAAAGTGTTAATAGTCATATGAAGCATGTTGAAACTTCAGTGCCGGTACTTAAGACTAACTACGCCTATGCACTTAATCAAATTCTGGCCGAGTGGTCTAAGGCGCCAGATTTAGGCTCTGGTCTGAAAGGGCGTGGGTTCAAATCCCACAGCTCTCATCATTTCATATTTTGTTTATTTTTTTTCACATATTTATAATTCTTAAAATCACACCTTGAAATAACAACATATTTCATTTTAAATCCTAGATATTTTCATTTATTTTTTTTCACATATTTATAATTCTTAAAATCACACCTTGAAATAACAACATATTTCATTTTAAATCCTAGATATTTTCATTAATACCTTCACAAATGAACTTATTTAAATTAGAGTAAAAAATTTTAAACCCTAAAAAAATTGTATTTAATTTTAGGGTAAAAAGTTATTTTAATGTTTAAAATATTAATTTTTTTAGTAAAAAATATATTTTATCTAAAATAAATCATAAATAAATAAAATTCAATTTTTAAGAAATACTAGATTTTTTTATTTTTTATTATTTTACTATATTAAAATTTTTTAATTGATAAATATTTAATTTATTATTTTTTACAATCATTTTTTAATCATAAGAATTAAAATAAAAAATTTAAAAATAAAAATAAAAATATTATAATTATAATTTTAAAAAATGAAAATGATGATACAATATTATGAGTATTAATTTAAAATTAAATATTATTTAAGAAATTTTTTTACTCTAAATTTAAAATTTTAAAAATATTTAAATTAAATTTAAATTTGAATTAATAAATGATATTACTATTTTTATTTAGTTTTTTAATTTTTTAAAATAATATTTTGATTAATATTATTAAAATAAATAAATAAATATATTATTTTAAATAAAGTTTTATTTATTTATAACTTTTTGAAAGTGAAATACATTTTTTACTAAAAAAATTTAATATTTAGATATTAAAATAATAAAAATTGTGTAAAGTACAACTTTTATCAAAAGTATAAATATTTAATGCATTTTATCAAAGGGAAATTTTTAAAAAGAGTAATTATCTTACTCTGTATTATACATTAATCTCAATCTTTACACTATTTATAAAAAAATAAGACCCAATCAATCTTTTTAATTATTTAAAACTATATAATATATTTTATTATACGTGATTCATGTGATATTTCCTTCTTAATTGAAGAAGGTATTAAATATACACTTTCATTAGGATTGTCAAACTACCAAAAACACAGCACACTACGGGGGTCAATCACAATTCATAAAAGAAACGCATAATTCACTTTCTACTTCCTACCGGCGATTTGTGATTTCTCATTCAGTTTCTCTTCCAAAACCTAGAAGCTTTGACACTTTAAGGTAAGTTTCTCAATTCGTTATAACTGATTTTTCATTACTGTGTGAATACATTGCATACCGGATTTAGGGTTCTTGGAATTGTGGTTTGTTCCGTCCTAAATTAGTAGTTCTTAGGTGAAAATTGACATTGTGTACTTGTTGAAATAATTGCATGTCGGATTTAGGGTTCTTGTATTGGTGGTTTAATTCGGCCCCCATTATTAGTTTTTAGGTTGTAATTGAAATTCTGTACAATTTTAAATAATGTCAGGTCGATCGTTCTATAAACTAAGACTCACCTTGCTGAAATTCGGCCCCATTGTGTACCGCTTGAATTTTTTATTTTTTTTAGATGAATTTAATCTACTTCTTGTGCCAACAAAAGGAAAAGCAACAATCTATGGGTGTGTGGGATTGCAGAATCACCTTGTATCTATTTCTCACATTTAAAAATTATTTGTAAATAGTTTATCTACATCTTTTGATGTTATCAGTTGAATGATATAATCTTATCGGAAAATGTAAGTCTAAACAAGTGGTTTGTCAACAAGAGTGTGTTTTTAATCTGATTGTTCTTGCTATTTTTTTTATCAACAGAACATAGATCACTAAAAAGATTAACCAGCGAATTCAGAATTGTAATTATATTTTAATATTCATGTTAATTTAAACGAGTAGTTGGAGACATTGTTTTGAAATCCTTACTTCACGACTGATTGTATTTATCTAATACATACATTGTATTTTACTGGGGTGTGTACTAAGTAGTTCAGGCTACATACATTGATTTGAAATCCAATTAACCATTATTAACATTAAGAATACTTCATTACAGGGGTGTATAGTGTGCATCTTAGTTCAAGATACACTATTAAAGTGTAGTTCACGATACAACATATGTTTTAGAAGTCAACAATCTAATAGTCTAAAAGGTCAATGATACAGTAGTCTAGTTGGAAGCATCAATATTTTCCAGGTTAGAGAGAAATTTTCTGAGATTTATTTTGTGATGATGTGTACAATCCAGAACTTTATATTGTAAAATTCCTAGTGTTTTTCGTTAACAGATTAAATGTAATTTGTGTGGATGTAGCACATAATAATATGTACTTGTGTGCACATATTGTATTCATTATTATGTCACAATACACTGTTTATTAACTTATAATTTACATTCTGAACAGTATACTAACTAATAATTTATTTTTATTATCAGACTTACCAGTTTAGAAGTACAGTGCCTACTTATGACTAAAAAAATAGCCCAATAACAGAAGGTGTTTCTAAATATCTCTCGATTTAAACTTTCTCGTTTGATTTTTATTATTTATATTGAATTATACCATTATTATTTTCTAGTGAAAGTTTCTAGAAGGCTAATGAAAGCGGACACACCCAAATTTCATTCCATGAGATTGATGTCTTGTGTCAAAGAATGCTTTGACGAACACAATAATCGATGCATTTTCCAGCCTTCTAGAAGAAGAGGTGAAGTCAAATGAGGAGGTTCAGTTGGTGACGAAGTTTCTCGTTTGCCACGCATGGGTAAGAATTTCCAACCTATTATATTTGTTGTTTGTTTGTCTATTAAAATGAAAACTTGTTTTACTATTTCGTTGATTCATTGTAAGCTATACTGGACTGGGATTAACTAATTGACCTACAATTGTAGTTCATACACTAGACATGTAGTACTACCATTGAGTTAATTACTTAGTTGATAATTCCGTAACAGGACAAAATTGAGACATAAAAGCTTAATAAGGAATTACATCTACTTGTTCATCTATGTGTAATAGTGTAACATTTATATCTGGATTGGTTTGAGTGATTATATAATCTAGTTTAATTAATATAATTAGAGAATCTAGAAGACACACTACCCAAAACCTGACAGTGTATGTTGTAGTTAATAATTCTTCAACTAGATTGTAGTAGTGTAATATATTAATTTCAAATTGCATTAGACACACTGCACTGTAGTTCTAGATGCTTTAAGTTGTTTAATCATTTACTCACAAGTTGGTTACTAGAAATTTGTTCATGTAAATATTTTTACTAGTTCCAAACCATAAAACCTTGATTACTTGTTATTACAACTCTTATGTAATGATCCAGTTGCTAATCAAAATCTACTACATACACTGCATATATCTTGGACAGTGTATCGTGTAGTTCAATACTTTTGTATCGTGTAGTTCAATACTTGTAGGAGATTCTGAAATGTATCTAACACACTACTACAATACTTGTGTCTTAAACTACGGGTACACGATATACACTAATTTTGGACAGTGTATCTTGTCGTTCAAAATTCTTCAATTAGACTACTAGTTTACGAACAAGTATTGTATCTGTGTAATAGATTAAATTCGAACACTACAACAAACAGTGTAACCATTTCAGTAGTGTATATTGTACTTTTAAATGCATTCGTTCTTATACAAATCGTTTACGCACAAGTTGTTTACCACAGATTGTTCTAATTAAATCTTTGGCTTCGGTGATGACAAGTAATTGTTTAACTGAATGTAAGAATCTATTACACTACTTGAAATTTTTTTGTACAGTGTTTCAAACTTAACGCATTTGGTATATTAGTTTATGAAAAAATATTGTAGTATCTTAATATTTTAAAATCAGAATCTTTTATAGACACTATAAAATTCTCGTAGTATATTTGGTAGTTCTATAGTGGTATAAGACACGTTGTTACACATTTAATATGTATAATTCAGTGTGCGTCGCAAATGATGGAGTGATGGACAGATTGTCTGATAATTTGTGTGAATGTATAACATGATGACATGTACTTCTGTGTCCATTGTAGTTGATAAATTATGTTTAACATCAGCACAATATTTGATGGTTTGGACTATTTTGTGCGAAGACATTTTCCAAAAATGAGTTACTGATCTACATCTAATTACATGACAATCTTATGCAGGTAGCAGTCGAGAATTTGGAAACAGTGGCAATGCATTCTTTAATATTTGAGCCGATGTACGACTATGTGGGGAGCGCGCATATAATCATGATTCCGTTGACCCACAGAGGGAAACACCACTTCACGCTCTTAACCTTTGACACAGTGGCAAAGTGTTTTTTTCACTATGACTCTATGTCCTCAAGGCAATGAAGTCTTGGAGAATGCTTTAAAGAGACAGAAATAATGGTAAGATGAACTCAAATGTGCTATTTTTGAATATTTTGTTAGTGTATTTTCTATTTTAATACAATTCACATAAGCGGTATTTAGGTAGTGTTTAAAACAGATTGTGCTTTATTTTGGTATATGATCAGTTAGGGTCTGATTATTGTTGTGTATAATCGGCCTGGACACAGATCTACATGATAAATTTGTGGATGAGAGGGGTAGAGTTTCAAGTCGAGGAAATGCTGAGAACACGTCAAAGGAAAAAACTAAACAAGGATGAAAGCACGAATGTTGCGTTGAAGATGGATATGGATAATTTGACGGAGAAAGAGATCCTCACTATAAAATGGGTGCAGGAGAACTACAAGTCTAATTTCAAACTGTTCGATGAGAAGAAACTTGTTCCTAAGCAGGCTTTCGGATCGTAAGTTTAATAAGGAACATGCTAATCAATTGAATTGTAGAATAGAACGTGATGTGTTTACATACTGACATTTTATTGCAACGACAACCTGGATTGCGGAGTGTACGTGATGCACTACATGGACTTCCTTACTAATGAAAATTATGTGGGTTGTGTGTTTGACGAGACAGAGGCAATTCGTTTCAGAGCTGATATTGTAAACAGATTCGCGAAAGGTTCAAAGTGTTGGAGGGTAGCCAAATGGAAAGATCTTGGAAACTGATTTTGATTTATAAATCCTGTTAGTGTTAAGTAGCAGCTAGATTTTAAATAACCTTATAATTATGTACGTTTCTTTTGAGTTCCATTTCAATACAGATGGTTTGACTAGTAAACAAACAAAAATACGCTGGTATTTTTGTTTAACATTGAAACTTTGTGAATTCATTTTTGGATAATGTAGTTAAAGATTTCATAAGCGGACAAAAAAAGTGTTGGGAAATTCGTGTCCGAAATCCCCTCCTGAAAAGCACACGAACAACACAAGAACGAAAAATACGGAATAATAAAAAACACGAGATTTATAGTGGTTCACCCGTTAACGAGGGCTACGTCCACTTCTTGCTGCTGCAATTAATTCACTAGAACAATTATAGATCCCCATTACAAGCTTGTAAACACTATAATTCGGTTCTAGACTTTATGGAGGTGTTAACCCTATTTTACAATACACATAGGGCTTATATAGAGGGTGAGAAAAGAATTTCGGAGAAAAATCCCGCTGGGGCGTAAAAGCCTCAGCTTGTCGGCCGACAATGCATGGTGTCGGCCGTCACCTTCAACGCGCAGTGCGCGCTTCGCCTCAGGCTGAAGCTCGTGATCCACAGAATAGCTCGGGCAGCTCCTTGTCGGACGATGGGGCCTGGTGTCGGCCGACACCAGGCTAAACTTGCTGCTCCGACCCAGCTCGTCTCCTCCGGTCACCTTCGATCGTCTCCGGCGACGATCGTCTTCTCCGGCGATTGTTTCTCGGCGTGAATTCACTTCACCCTCAAAAAACTCCCACTTGAAGTTAATTTATAGCCCCCCTATCATCTCTTCCCATTGCAGCGGCATCCCCGGTCCTCATCCCAGAAGACCAACCGAGGTTGAACACAACCTCAACTTGTCAAACGGTACCACCTTCGTAAACATGTCGGCCGAATTCTTACTCCCAAGAATCTTCTCCAACACCAAGATGCCTTCCTCTAAGGCCGATCGAATGAAGTGATATCTCAGCTGGATATGCTTCGTTCGAGCATGGTATACCGGATTCTTCGCCAAGTGAATGGCGCTCTGACTGTCGGAATACAAGATACTCCCCGAGTGATCTTGCCTCAGCTCTAGCAGGAATGCCTGTAGCCACATCATCTCCTTCGCGGCTTCCATCACAGCGACGTACTCCGCCTCACAACTCGATAGTGCTACTATCTTCTGCAACCTCGACACCCAGCTTATCGCGGTACCCCCGAAAGTGTACACGTACCCAGTAGTGGTCTTCCTACTATCCACGTCACCTCCGTTATCTGCGTCAACGAACCCGAGTAACCCCAAATCTGATTTCTGGAACCTCAAAGCAAAATCGGAAGTCCCTCTCAAGTATCGAAAGATCCACTTGACGGCTTCCCAATGTTGCTTCCCCGGATAACTCATAAACCGACTGACCACTCCCACTGCATGGGCAATGTCAGGCCTCGTGCACACCATGGCATACATAAGGCTCCCAATCGCAGAGGCGTAAGGGACCTTATCCATATGCTCCATCTCCTTCTCGCTCGTCGGCGAGTCCTCCTTTGACAGACGGAAGTGACTAGCCAAAGGAGTGCTCACAGGTTTTGCATCCTCCATGTTAAACCTCGCCAATACCTTCTTCAGGTACTCCTCTTGAGACAACTCAAGACCATCCTTACTCCTCGTGATTCTCATCCCTAGAATTTGTTTGGCAGTGCCTAAATCCTTCATAGAGAACTCCCTCGATAGACTCTTCTTGAGCTTGTCGATCTCTGCCAAACTCGCCCCGACTATCAGCATATCATCTACATATAGAAGCAAAATTATGTAAGTACCTCCGAGTTTCTTGAAATAGCAGCAGTGGTCCGCCTCGCACCGCGTGAATTCGACCCGCTTCACGAACATGTCGAACTTCTTGTACCACTGCCTAGGAGCTTGCTTCAACCCATACAAGCTCTTTTGAAGCTTACACACCAGCTTCTCCTTTCCTAGGACTTCGAAACCTTTCGGTTGCTTCATGTATATTTCTTCATCCAGATCCCCGTGAAGAAATGCGGTCTTTACATCCATTTGGTGAAGATGTAAGTTCTCTTGTGCCACCAAGCTAAGCACCACCCGGATGGTTACCATCTTGACTACCGGAGCAAAGATCCCCGTGTAGTCGATCCCTTCCTTTTGCTGGAAGCCTTTCACCACTAATCTTTCCTTGTACCGAACACTTCCATCGTGTTCTTCCTTTGCCCGGAAGACCCATTTATTGTGCAAGGCCTTCTTCTCCTTCGGAAGCTCGGCTAGTTCCCAAGTCTGATTCGACATCAATGAGCTCATTTCCTCTTTCATGGCTGACTCCCACTTGATCGAATCCCTCACTTGTATAGCCTCGGTGTAGCTCTCCGGCTCACCCCTATCAGTCAGCAAAATATAGTTAAGGGAAGGTGAAAATTTATGGGGAGGTCTTCTTACCCTAGTCGACCTCCACGGCTTCGGTGTAACTGGATCGATGTTGGGATGAGCATTCTCATCTTGCTCATCCTCGCTGCTCGTGTTGTCATCTTCGATCTTCTCGGTCTCTACGACCTCCACCGGAACCTCCTCCGTGTCTCCCACGGGATCAATGCTTTCTTCAACAACCTCGTCTTTACCCTTGTACAAGACTGCCTCGTTGAAGATCACATCCTTGCTTCGGATCACCTTATGATTTTCGGCATCCCAAAATCGGTACTCGAACTCCGTGCTGCCATATCCAATGAAGAAGCACTTCTTGGATTTAGGATCAAGTTTGCTACGTGCAGCTTCGTCGATATGGACATACGCCAAACACCCGAACACCCTCAAGTAGGACAGATTCATCTTCTTCCCACTCCAAACCTCCTCAGGAATCCGATATTCCAAAGGAACCGACGGTGCTCTGTTGATTAAATGAGCTGCCATGTCGATGGCATACGCCCAAAACATCTTGGGCATTCCCGAGTGTAACCGCATACTCCGGGCCTTCTCATTTAGCATCCTGTTCATTCGCTCCGCTATTCCGTTTTGTTGTGGGGTCCCCGGAATGGTCTTCACCATCTTGATCCCATTCTCGAAAATTGTTTGAAGTCGGCGTCAACGTACTCACCACCGTTGTCGGACCTCAAACACTTCACCTTGAGATTTGTTTCATTCTCAACCTCGGCTATCCATTTCCTGAAAACAGAGAACACGTCACACTTATTTTTCATGAAGTATACCCATACCTTCCGTGTGGAGTCATCGATGAAGGTAACGTAGTACAGTGACCCTCCGAGTGAGGCGACGGGCCGGAGCTGGTCCCCAAACATCCGTGTGTACTAATTCCAGCTTCTCCGCCTTGGGCTTCCTTCCACCTTTGGAAAAACTCACTCGTTTCTGCTTTCCAAGAATGCAGCTCTTGCACACGTGAGACTCAATCGCCTTGAGTTCGGGCATCAGCCCGTTCTTTGCCATGATCTTCATCCCCTTCTCACTCATGTGCCCCAGCCTGCAATGCCACAGTTCGGTCTTCTGGGTGCTATCGACAACACCAACTGAATCCCTCATGCTCGTTGTCAAATAAAGTGTACCCGTCTTATGACCTCGAGCAATGGTCATGGCGTTCCTAGAAACCTTCCATGACCCATCTCCAAATGACGTTCGGTAGCCATCATTATCAAGCTGGCCCACCGAAATCAGGTTCCTCATCAACCCCGGCACGTGTCTGACCTTGGTAATCTTCCAAGTTTGCCCATTAGAAAGCTTTAGGTTGATATCTCCCATCCCGACTATATCGAGTGACTCTTCATCTGCAAGAAAAACCTTTCCATAGTCACCCAAGACATAATTAAGCATTACCTCCCGCTGTGCAGTAGTATGGAAAGAAGCCCCTGCGTCCAGCACCCATGAATCGATCGGTGAGTCGACCGAACAAAGAAGGACGTCACCATCGTCGTCATCCTCTTGTACCACCGCGTTAGCGGTTCCCTTCTTCTTGTTGTCGTTCTTCCCCCGAGAGCGACAATTCCTCTTGAAGTGCCCCGTCTTCCCACAATTCCAGCACTCATTATCCTCGGACCTCGAGCTATCTCTTCCATTCCTAGACTTGGATCTCCCTCTGTTCCTGTTAGCATTCTTGCCCGAGTTTCTCCCTCGGTTCTCCACACTCAAGGCCGAACTAGGAGTCTTTCCCTTGAAATCCTTTCTCCGGATTTCCTCGGCAAGGATTTTATCTCTAACTTCAGAGAACTGCAGATTCTCCTTCCCCATAGAGTTGCTAACAGCTACCCGCATGGGCTCCCAACTATCCGGTAGAGATGCAAGTAGAGACGCAAGTAGGATCAAAACGTAAATTTCATCATCGAAGTTCACCCCGACTCCCTTCAACTTGTCCAAGATGGAATTCAGCTCGTTTATGTGGTTGGCTGCGTTTGCATTGTCCGACATCTTCAGGTTGAACAACTGCTTCATGAGATACACCTTGTTGTTCGCTGAAGGTTGCTCGTACTGTCGTACATGTTTGATAGGGCAGCCATCAAACCCTTGGTAGTGGGAATTGAGCGCACGTTGAATGACACGTTTGAAGCTAAAGACAAACGTATCAATCCCAACACCTGCCTGTCGAGGCTTTCCCATTCCTCGTCATCCGTCGGTCTACCCTTCAAAGGAATTCCGAGCCTCTTCCCATAAAGGCAGTCCTCGATCTGCATCTTCCAGTGTCCATAGTTGTTTCCGTCAAATTTCGTAACCCCAAACGAGGTGGTGGTGTCCGTCATCGCTTTTCCCCGATCGCTATAACCCTAGCGCTCTGATACCAGTTGTAGGGAAATTCGCGTCCGAAATCCCCTCATGAAAAGCACACGAACAACACAAGAACGAAAAATACGGAATAATAAAAGACACGAGATTTATAGTGGTTCACCCGTTAACGAGGGCTACGTCCACTTCTTGCCGCTGCAATTAATTCACTAGAACAATTATAGATCCCCGTTACAAGCTTGTAAACACTATAATTCGGTTCTAGACTTTATAGAGGTGTTAACCCTATTTTACAATACACATAGGGCTTATATAGAGGGGGAGAAAAGAATTTCGGAGAAAAATCCCGCTAGGGCGTAAAAGCCCCAGCTTGTCGGCCGACAATGCATGGTGTCGGCCGACACCTTCAACGCGCAGTGCGCGCTTCGCCTCGGGCTGAAGCTCGTGATCCACAGAATAGCTCGGGCAGCTCCTTGTCGGACGACGGGGCCTGGTGTCGGCCGACACCAGGCAAAACTTGCTGCTCCGACCCAGCTCGTCTCCTCCGGTCACCTTCGATCGTCTTCTCCGGTGACTCCGACGATTGTTTCTCGGCGTGAATTCACTTCACCCTCAACAAGATTCGTAGTAGTGTTGGATAATGAAAACAGCAGACACCATTTCCAAACAAATTATACTGAATTCATGAATTACCAAACACTAAACTATTAACAGACACAAGTTATATGCTCATATGAGCTCCCTGATGCTCATCTGCACCAAGAGTTTGTACTCGAAAGTTTCTATATGTTTTGCTTTACTGAGAAGAATACATTAGTGCCGATGTAGATTATCAGTGGGAATAAGTTATTCATACACAACCAAAAAAACAATATTGTTGCTGCCAACCTAATGATCAGATCAATGACAATTCTCATAAAAATAATCTTATGTTCACGAATATCCGAGTAAGATAACTATCGTTTTGATGAATATAAGAAATAGATGAACATGAGTTGGGACTGTCCAAAATGAGATACCATGTTGAAATAAAATAGTAAAGATCTTGGTCACAAGTTGCGGATTCCTCTTTTTATCAATATGTACATGATTAATATAACACTAACAGGAACAAAAACCAAATTTCCTATGTACTTGTTTCATAATCACAGAATCCCAAAAAAGAAGGAACACCATAAAAAATATACAAGACGAGAAATACGATCAATATAACAATAACAGAAACAAAAACCAAATTTGATATGTACTTGCTTCATAATCAGAGACACAATAAAAAAAAGAAAAATCATAAATACTATACAAGGCGAGAAATAAGATCAAGAAAGTGAAAACTAAAGCTCCTGGAGTTTTTATTAAAATATCCAACACAAAATTTCATATTTAACCTCGGTTGAAAAAAAAAATAGTTCAAAAGTCCAAAACATAAGCACTGTAATACGACTGAAAATAAAGGTACCAACTTTTAAGGATATACAAAATACTAGTTAACTTCTTTGCATGTTTTCTTGTTGTGATTTTTGAATTTCTTGTAGCGACTACACTTGATTATCCGCTTGACCTCGCTCCCGTTCCTTAACCTAACTTGTCTTGGTCTGCCGGCAGGGCGTTTTGTCTTGGGAGGTTGGATATTGACGGTCTGTGAAAGCATCGAAATTGGTTTCGCTATTGTGGGGACCAGATTGATTGTAAACGAGTATGTCGAACGATACTTATCCACCTGCATATGAAACGATACTCATCAGTTACATCACAAACTGCTGAGTACCCTACTGTGCGCATCTCTAAGAAATACAATACACTGACCTTGAGAAGAGGATCGACATAAGAGTAAATATCTGAACCTTCTTTTTGAGCAGCAATAAGAGCATGCATACATGGGAAACCATTAACTTTCCACTCCCCACAGGAGCAAAACTTATTTTGCAGTTCAACTATAACGGAATTGTTTAGTGTATGAATCTCATAAAAAATCGCGTCAGAGATGTTAACTCCCTAATGCCTTCCTAGTTCGAGATTAGCTGCCAATCTCTTGTCAATAATGGGGCATAATTCTGATACCTATCCAACAACCATTTGTTTCCGTGTTGCAATCAGATTCATAATTATAATGCGGAGTTCATGGTTGAAATTTGTTATCGGCAAACCCTTTAAATCTTTAACCCAATTGTTAAAACACTCGGCAAGGTTATTCTTCATTTCACCAAACCTCTCCCCATGGAAACGACAAGTAGCCCAAGTAATCAGCCTCTCGTAGTAGTGTCTGTTAATTAAAAATCTCAGTTCCAGAAACTACTCAAATAACGACCAAATAGATAATTACAAAGCAGTGTGTTGACATTAATTTTTTTGACCTAAAAACGATGGAAAAAAAACACACCATGAAGTTGACCTATGATGATCGACTTCATAAAAACTTCTGTAAAAAAACACACTGCAATTTCGATTTGACATGAATTTCCAAATCTACTGCCGTGAAATTCAATTTTATGGATCAAAGATGGATGACTGATCGAAATTTCATAGGCACAATCCAAAAAATTCAATTTACGAAGGTTTTTAGAGACACTACCGGTTTAAGCTAAGATTGGATGCACGGATTACATGCAGCTTCGAGAAGAAAGAAGAACAAAGATTGAATGCACTGTGAGAATTTTGAAAAAAAAAATACAAATCTCAATCCCAAGCTACTTAACGTAAAAAGAATCAGTGATTGATATGAATAATCTTGTCCTAAAACTATTAAGATTTCAGCAATCAATTCTAAAACGTATGTAATAAAATGAATATAAAATAAATAAAATATAAAGGTTAAAAATGACTATTCAAATTTTAATAGAATACCTAAATTGTGATTAGATTAAATATCATGATATTTAATTATATAAATGCAAAAAATTAATTACATTTTTTGATAGAAAGATAAAGTATGAAAGTTTTTAAAAATCTTAAAATCATTTTTATTTTTTCTCTAAATTACTCTTTATGAAAACTTTGAAGTTGAGTTTAAATTTTACGAAAATTTTGAGAGTTAAATATTTTTTTACTCTTTTTAAATCTAAATATTTTTATTCAAGTAAATCTATAATTATCCATTAGTTAAAATTAATCAATTATATACTCCATAAATAAAAAATAGATAACACAACACTATTCTCACGTCCAAAACCACAAATGCTATTTGCACATCGATATGTGACAAATAGCATTGTTAATTTTTTTTATATTTTAATTATTTAATATAAATATATTAATTTTATAATAAAAACATGTTTTTCGAAAATATTAATTAAAATTCATTTTTACCAAAAGTAAATATTTTTACATTTTTAAAATCTACAAAATCATGTAATATAAACATCAATTTTAAATATCAATTAATTCATGCGTTTCTACTTACTCGTACACGCAATTAAATTGTCTCGATTGTCAAAACATATTAATTTTTTAGTTTTAGAAAATTGTACAATAAATATAAACAAATAAAACAGACTTCTAAAGTATAAAATTTTCATAAAAATATTGAAACACCTTAATATAAATAAATTATAATATAAAATATTTATTATACTTTAAAATATTTAATAAACAATTAAAATAATAAAATAAATTTAAGGCCGTTACACACTTGATTGCCGTTAACATTTTCATATGTTAACAAAATTTATTACATTAAAAAACAAATAAGAAAAAAGTTTGATAAACATTTATAACGACTTAAAAGTGTGTAACGCCTTGAACTTATTTTAGTATTTTAATTATTTATTTAATATTTTAAAGTATAATAAGTATTTTATAGTATAATTTATTTATATTGATACGTGGGGACCTTCGTCCTCACCTCATTTCCCGCCCCTCAGATTTCCCGCTCCTACCTGTACAAAACCATAATTGTTGAGGAAATGACAGCCAAGACAACAGAAACAAACGCGAGCTCTGTTGACACTGAATCCCTCACAATAACACTGAACAGCGCAAAAGACACTGAACAATGGATTTTAACACTGAACCACTGA
>JACOMQ010006417.1:0-15286 GCA_014843705.1 Euphrasia arctica
CCACGCATGAGCTCCGTCACGACAATAATAAGCAAATCCTCAATGATCACACACATATATGTACAAAAAATGAACACAAACACACCCCAAAACAACAATAAAATCGAGCACAATATCGGCATTTCAATCAGCTCATTTCTGTCAAACTGACAGATGAAAACTACTTAGTATGGAAGCAACAAGTCATGGCTGCGGTCAGAGGCTATGGACTTGAGGGATATCTTGATGGATCCAAGCCAGTTCCCAGGCATTTCCTTCAACCCACAGAGGATGAAGAAGCACGCATCAACCCCCTGTTTATCAAGTGGCAGAGACAGGATCAACTGCTAGCATCCTGGCTGATGTCTTCTTTGTCAGAGGCAATACTCATATCCACTGTTGGTTTAAACACCTCCTATGAGATCTGGGAGAGTCTACAGGCCAACTTCTCAAGCCAATCAGTGGCTAGGAAAATGCAGTTCAAGATGCAGCTGCAAAATGTCAAGAAAGGAACAATGAAAATGAGGGAGTATTTAAATAAAATTAAAACTCTCTGTGATGCTCTTACAAGTGCAGGTGAAACAATGAGAGAGGAAGACCAACTCATGTATATACTCAGTGGATTGGGCACTGAGTATGACTCTGTGGTGGTTGCTGTCAGTGCTAGAAGTGAGGCATACACCATTAAAGATCTTACAGCTCTGCTCCTTAGCTTTGAGAGCAGATTGGAGGCCATGGCTGATGTTGAAAAACTGCTTCCAAGTGCTAATATGGCCTACCAAGACAAGAGAAACAACCAAAACCAGAGTCAATCTAACAGGGGAAGAGGAAGCAATACATCAAACAGGGGTAGAGGTGGCACATATAGAGGAAGAGGAGGAAGAAATACCTCAAGGATATGCTGCCAAATCTGTGGATATTCTAATCACTCTGCAGATAGATGCCACCACAGGTACAATTCTGAGTTTGTGCCAAATCAGCAACCTCAAAGGCAGAATGACAACAGTAGTGGCAGAGGGTTCAATCAAAATCAACACTACAACCAGCAATCCTCTGCTCACCTATCCTCTGTTGATTCTGGAAGTGAAGCCAACTGGTATCCAGATTCTGGTGCAACACACCATGTGACAAATGATTTCTCCAACTTGAGCATGGCATCTGAGTATGGAGGTGGTGGAAAATTGCAAATTGGGAATGGTTCTGGCCTTGACATCTCCCACATTGGTAAGTCTATGCTCACCCTCTCACAGTCTCCACATTCCTATCAGTTTGAGCTCAATAACTTGCTTCATGTACCTGAAATTACCAAAAACCTTTTGAGTGTTGCTCAGTTTTCAAAGGATAATCATGTGTTTTTTGAATTTCATCCAACCTTTTGCATTGTTAAGGACCAAACCACAAGGCAGGCTCTTCTTAGAGGGATCCTCAAGGATGGTTTATATCAATTCAAGCTCTTGAAAAAGCCCACCACACTTAGCCTACAACCCTCAGTCAAGTCAGTCTCCATTACCAGTTCTCAACCTTCCTTTTGCAGTGGTTTTTCTTGTGTTGTTAAGCCCTCTAGCCTAGAGCTATGGCATAAAAGACTTGGTCATCCTAACATTGCTGTTACTAAGAGGGCTCTTAATCTTTGTAATATACAATGTCATGACAAATCTATCTTTAATTTCTGTAATGATTGTGCTGTGTCTAAATCTCATCAGTTACCTTTCTCTGTTAGCAATACTATTTGTCATGCTCCCCTTGAACTCATACACACTGACCTATGGGGTCCTGCACCACTACAATCTACTAATGAATCCCTCTATTATGTCTCCTTTTTGGATGATTTTTCCAAACATGTCTGGATCTACTTTCTAAAAAGGAAATCAGACACATTAACTGCTTTTATACAGTTTAAGACATTTGTTGAGAATCAGTTCAATCTGAAAATCAAGAGAGTTCAAAGTGATGGAGGCACAGAGTTTAAATCACTCACACCTCTGTTCAAGAATTCAGGGATTCATCACCAAATTTCTTGTCCCTACACACCACAACAAAATGGTGCAATAGAAAGGAAACATAGACATATAGTGGAAACACCCCTTAGCTTGCTTTCAACTTCTGGTGTCCCAAAAACCTATTGGGAAGAAGCTTTTAGCTCTGCAGTTTTTCTTATAAACAGAACCCCACAGAGCCCTATCAAATTCACCACCCCTTACCACATTCTTTTCCATAAACCACCAGACTATTCTTTCCTAAAAGTTTTTGGATGCCAGGCCTATCCACTTTTAAAACCCTATAACTCAGACAAACTTGAACAGAAATCCCAACCTGGTGTCTTTTTGGGCTATAACCCTCAATTCAAAGGGTATAGAATTCTCTTACCCTCAGGAAAAACCATTATTTCTAGACATGTCATATTTAATGAGGAAGTTTTTCCCTTTAAACAATTATCCCAAAATCCCAATCCCTTTTTAATCCCAGAACAACCTATACATTTACCTATTATACCACCACCAGATTATGATCCCTTCATCCATATTCAGCATCCACCTTCTCCCACTCCTCCTGAACATTCTCCTACTACTTCTGATCACCAAACTTCTAGCTCCAGCTCATCAGATTCTTCATCCACTGAGTCTGACTCCCCACCACCATCTCCACCACCTGTTAGACAGCATCAAATGGCCACTAGATCACAACATGGCATTTTTAAACCAAAGACTTACATGTCAGCATTACTTACCAATCTCCCAGCCAAGGACCTTCAACTCAAAGAGCCATCCACTGTCAAAGAAGCCCTTTCACATGCCTCTTGGAAAGCTGCCATGGAGTCTGAATATGCTGCCCTTCTCCAAAATCACACTTGGGATCTTGTTCAACCACCTGCTGACAGAAATATTGTGGGATGTAAGTGGGTATTCAAACTAAAAACCAATCCTGATGGGACTGTTCTTAAACACAAAGCCAGGCTAGTGGCAAAAGGCTACACACAAGAACATGGCATTGACTAGAGGTCTTCAGCCCTGTTGTTAAACCTACAACTATTAGAGTTATTTTAACACTTGCTCTTTCTAAGGGTTGGTCCATTAGGCAGGTTGACATTGACAATGCCTTTCTCCATGGAACCCTTGATCCTACCACACCTATTTACATGAGCCAACCCCCTGGATTTGAAGTGGCAGCTCATACAGGTCTTGTTTGTAAGCTCAACAAGGCTTTATATGGCCTCAAACAAGCCTCCAAAGCATGGTTTGATAGACTGAAATCTGTTTTACATTCCCTTGGTTTTCAAAGTTCCAAAACAGATTCTTCCTTGTATATTGGCCACTTCAGTACACACATCATCTATATCTTAGTCTATGTAGATGATATAATAATTACAGGGAGCTCTTCTCATGCCATCTCATCCCTTATTGCCAAACTCTCTAATTCCTTTTCTCTCAAGGACCTTGGCACACTCAACTACTTCCTTGGGATTGAGGTTATACCAACCCCCACTGGTTTCCAACTCTCTCAACATAAATACACCAAAGATTTACTCCTTAAAGCTCAAATGTCAACTGCCAATGGAGCCCCTACCCCTATGATTTCTTCCACCACTCTATCTAAACATGATGGTCAACCCTTTCCTAATCCTACCCTTTACAAACAATTGATTGGCTCTCTTCAATATCTCACAGTTACAAGGCCAGATATCAATTTTAGTGTAAACAGGTTAAGCCAGTTTATGCAACATCCTACTCAAACTCATTTCAAAGCAGTAAAAAGGCTACTCAGGTACCTTGCTGGAACTTCCACATATGGTCTTCTCATCTCTAGATCATCTCAATTGCATCTCACTGCCTTCTCTGACTCTGATTGGGCTTCCGACCCTGATGACCGCAAGTCGACCTCAGGATATTGCATCTTTCTTGGCCCTAATTTGATCTCCTGGAGCTCCAAAAAGCAACACACGGTTTCTCGTTCCAGTGCCGAAGCTGAATATCGAAGCATTGGACATGCTCTGGTGGAAATATCTTGGATTCAATCCCTTCTCTCTGAGCTTCGCGCTACATCAGTGAAGACCCCTACACTTTGGGTCGATAACCAGAGTGCCGTCCACATGTCGAACCATGCGGTTGTTCAAGCGCGCACCAAGCACATCGAGATCGACCTTCACTTCATCCGGGACAAAGTCCAACATAAACGTATTGTCATCCTCCACGTTCCTGCTCACGATCAAATTGCAGATGCTCTCACCAAGGCGCTTCCAGCTCAACCCTTCACTCGGCTCCGCCATAAACTCGGAATTTATCCCTCCGCCGTGCTTGGGTTGCGGGGGGGTAATGAAGTATCTGCAAAAGCCCCAATTAGATTGCCCTAATTGGGAATTATTTGAATCCGATTTCCCTCCTATCCAATACAGAAAATGACGCTTTTGTCCCTGCTCTTTTTATTCACAACAGCCTGCAGATGGATGACACTTGGCAGGCTTTCTACCATTCGATTTACTTATTGTTTGTCCCCCTTTCTCCTACAGCTAGGTTTTAGGTTTTTTGCATATATATTAAATAGCTGTAGCAGCCGCAAACAATGTAATGAGACAATGAGTTAATCAATACAAAGCTCTCTTCCTTCAATGTTGTTTCACAAATATTTATAAACAAATACATAAATATTAACATGGATGATCGATTATGAAATTTTGTTATACGTACTTGTTTTTCTCTAGGTCACGTGAGTCGTCAGTACGTTCGTCCAAGTTCAAAACTCGCTCGACAAAAGTTTCTGATCGTCTAATTTCGAACCACGTGTATTGTTCAAGAGAGTACGTAATCGTCCAATCGGCCACCATGATTAATTACGTACGTACGTACCGTGCGTACGATTAATAAAAGAAAGAGAGATTCAATCATTCAAGTGATTAATTACTTAATTAAGAGTTTCATCACTGAAATTAATTGGTAATATATGAGAAGTAGTTTATGTTTATTAAATTGGAGTTAAGTGGCAGGCAGCTGTGAGTTAATTGTACGTAGAATATTCTATTCCAAAAATATTTTAGAATTAATTTGTAATTTAAATAAATAATAGTATATAAAAATATTTAATAATTATGAGACAGACAGAAAGACTTCTCAATATATATAAATGTGAGAGTCAAGGGTTCGATCGTGTAGATCAAAGTCGTGCAATTTGTTTTTAATAAATACTGTATTGGTGATCATGATTGACTATACATGGAGTAGCCCAATAATACCTAAGATGCGTGATTTTATCTAACCTAAAATGTTGTTGGCATTTGCCTGGAATACACTACATGCAATATATTTAATTTTCATAAACCATGAAAAACACAATCTTTCAAAAAAAATGTAAAACATGTATATTTTTCAATGTCAATCCATCAAATTCAAAATTATTTACATAAAAAATAGATTCATTCAAACATCGAATGTTTTTAAACGTAATTTGACTACTTTTGAAGTTAAAAATTAAAGAAAAAATTCAGGTGGCCGGTAATCTGTTTTTTCAAACTGAAACTTATTAAACTTATTTAAATTCATGATCTGAATTAAATGAACATGAATTACAAAATTTAAATTAAATTTTTTTTTTTTTTAATTAATAATATTGTTTACTAGATCAAGCTATATAACTCTCATTCGTTGTCACGAGGTGTACGTAATTAACTACGTAATATTATTGGGTTTTGGGGAACATCCGCACAGTTATGCACGTAGTCATAATTTGATTGGCAACCACCACTCAAAATGCTATGATACCTAAACCTTTAGGTACCCAATAAAATTAATTTTGGCATAAATTAATAGATTATAGTATATTTTAATTTCCATTATACTCTTATACTCGAATTATCATTTTATATAAGTGGGAGTGGGTTGTAGACTTGTAGTACATATTTTCAAGATTCCACTTAAATATCCTTAGATTCAAACATTGGTGTAGATAAGTCAAATCGCCAAAGTCATATTTGAATAAATATTAGCGCGTGATGTTCGGCTTTAGATCGATCGAGTAACCCAATAATACCTAAGAAGCGTGCTTTTATCTAATTAACTTAAAGCTTGTTGGCATTTGCCTAGAATACACTCACTACATACATGCATATTTTTCATGAAAAACTCATTGTATAATTATATTATTAATTATACAAAAGATATCCCAAAATATATATGCAGTGATCATATATATCTACCTCTATATATAAGTTGCATGGCTCTAAAAAATTTATCACAACACAACACAATCAAATCGCATATCCAAATTCCATCCCTCCACTAATCTTAGCTATATAATTATAATCTCCTCGACCGATCACCAATTAAAACATACTCAAAATGTCTATCAATATGATCTTCATCATCACCCTCACCTTCTCACCTTCATTCTTTTCATCCATCTCGATTACATTCGCCGCCAGTAATTACGAATTAGCCACCCAAGTCTGCAACGACACCCCCGACTCCAAATCCTGCATGAACACATTCAACTCCAACCCCACTTTCCAACCATCCGCCACCGCCGACCGCTTGACCCTAGCTTACATAGCCTTCGGAAATGCATACATCGCCGGAACCAATACCCAAACAAATATTATGTCCAACATAACAAGGATCGGAGTCAACAGACCAGTCAACCTAAATGGGTTGAGGAACTGCCAGGGTTATTACACGAATGTGGTTAATGCCTTGTATCAGGTGCTCGAGAGCATGGACTCGGATAGGTACTGCGACTTCGACACACTCTCAGCCAATGCACAAGGCAATGCCACCGCATGCGGAAAGGGTTTGAGGAGGAGACAAGTGACGCTGGCTCGGGAGAATGGAAACTTCGTCAACCTCGCCGGAATTTGTTACGCTGTGGCAAAGCTTTTTGTGTACAGTTGTTAACATAACCGACCGACCGGCCGCGCCCCACTTTTTAGTCATTTTTTTTTAATATTATTCTCGTATATATTTGTACCATATTGTATGTATCTTAAGTGTATATATATGGACATGTACAATGTGTAGTTTGTAATTAAATGTACAATATATGTAAATATGTAATGTGTTCATTTTAATTTGTTTCTATCATTAATTCGGAACTTGTTATTATTGATTACTACTAAGTACTATAACTTTTTATTATATAATATCTATAAATTTGATAGTAAATTCAAATTCAAATTTATTTAATTTTATACCATTATTAAATTTAAGTAAGAATATCTTAATTATTATAAATTTTGAAATAAATTTATTTTTTAATATTTTAAATTAATTATATTTATTAGTTATATTAGTAAATTAATTAATCAGATTGTATATTAATTTTAATTGAATTAATTAAATTTAAATTTAGTAATTAGATTAGTAAAAAAATGACCTATAATAAATTTTACTAATAAATTGTATAAAATAAGATTTAGTATTGTAAAATAATACTAAATTATAATAAATTGTGAAAAATAAATTTTATGTATAAAAATTTTTAATAAAAAATATATTAAAAAAATATTATTTGACATGTAATGAATTTTGTATAATTATTTTACGTGTAAGGAATTTGACATACAATGTGGTATATTTATTTAAAATTCATTAAATGTACATAAAATATTTAAATTGAGTTTGTAGTGTAGAGTTAATTTGTGTATTTTGGAGCATGATTATCTATCTAATAAAGTTCATTGATAAAAATAAAACTTCAAGAAAATTAATTTGATTTTTCAATTTGAAATTTTAATATAATAATACTGATTATAATTAGTTGGTGCAATTTTAAAATAATTTATTTGAATAGAATCAATGGTTACTAATGAACATTTTTTCGATTATTGTTATATAAACATGCATCGATCATTCGATCCTATAAATAAAGCATGAAAACGTACTATATAATTTACAATAATTTTTTAACGTGACATTTAATTTTAGTGGTGTTGAATGATATTGAGGTTAATTAATTGGTGCAATTTTTATAAGATTAATTTGAATTGGATTAGCGGTGTTGACTGAGTGATGTTTTTAATTATTTTTATTTAAAATAAGTGAATTTATATATTAATCGGAGTGTCCAACAAGTATTACGAAGTATAATTTATTTATTTTACATAAAACTTTAATATCATAATAGTATGATCAGTAATTTTGATGTAATTTAAAAATAATATTTTAATCGATTAACTCATGTTATTTTTCGATAATTAAATTATATAGATTGAGTATGAAAGTTGTATAAATTTTTTATTTGACCCACTTTAATATAATACATAGTAATATTGAAAATAATAAATTAGTGCACATTTGAAAAGATTTAATTTAAATTAATATATTATATAAAATATTAAAAACTTTTATAGTAAATCTTGATTTATTATATATAAAATTCCTTTTATCAATCTAATTAAAAAAATTAATTAAAATTTTAAAAAATAAATCAATATATTTAATTAATTTTTTTTAATTAATAAAGTTAAGGTCGATCGCAAACAAATCAAATATTTTTGCTCGGTTTGAGTTTTCATTGGAATTTTGATGATTCATATTCGAAAAGAGTTGAATTGAAAAGTTTAAATATACAATTAATTATATTTTGCTAATACTATATGTTTTTCAATACCATAAAAATCAAAATCATATGTATAGAAAAATAGAATTCATTCAAACATGGAATGTTATTAATCATAATTTGACTAATTTGGAAGTTAAAAATGAAAGAAAAAATGCAAGTGGTTAAATCTCTATTCTTGTAAACTGAGATCGATTAAATTGATATGAACTGAATTAAATGAATACAAAAAACTTAATAAAATTAATAGTTAATTTTTATATCGCCCAAAAATCACTCTCATTTGTTGTTATGAAAGTGTCCATAATTAACAAATACAGTACTAATAATATTGGGTTTTGGGGAACATCACTGCATGCACAGTGACGCACGTACTCATAATTTGAGTGGCAACAATCACTCAAAATGATATTATACCTAAACCTTTAGGTACCCAATAAAATTAAATTTGGCATAAATTAATAGCTAGAATTATACTACTAGTTAGTATATTTTAATTCCATTATAGAGTTATCATTTATATAAGTGGGAGTGTGTTGTACTTGTAGTAACATATTTTCAAGATTCCAATTAATTACTATCATGAGATTCGAACATTGGGTTAGATATTTAGGTCAAGGTCATGCAAATATATTTGAATAAAATTATTGGCGCGCGGATGTTCGGCTTTAGATCGAGTAACCCAATAATAACTAAGAAGCGTGGTTTTATCTAATTAACTTCAAGCTTGTTGGCATTTGTCTAGAATACACTCACTATATACTAGTAATTAATTACTAATAATATTAACAAGTTCGATAAATGATAAAAAAACTGCGACAACTGGCTAGTTAAAATTTTCTTATAAAAATAATTAAGTGCAAATTAATATCATCATCATGATCTCCCTCTATATATACGTTGCATGCCTCTACAAATTTTTATCACAACACAACACAATCAAAACTCATTTCCAAATTGAAAACATATATACTTACAATGGCCATCAATATGATCTTCATCATCACCCTCACCTTATTACTTTCCTTCTCGATTACGCTCGCCGCCAGTAACTACGAACTAGCCATCCAAGTCTGCAACGACACCCCCGACTCCAAATCCTGCATGAACACATTCAACTCCAACCCCACTTTCCAACCATCCGCCACCGCCGACCGCTTGACGCTAGCTTACATAGCCTTCGGAAATGCATACATCGCCGGAACCAATACCCAAACAAATATTATGTCCAACATAACAAGGATCGGAGTCAAAAGATCAGTCAACCTAAATGGGCTGAGGAACTGCCAGGGTTATTACACGAATGCGGTTAATGCCTTGTATCAGGTGCTCGAGAGCATGGACTCGGATAGGTACTGCGACTTCGACACACTCTCAGCCAATGCACAAGGCAATGCGACTGCATGCGGAAAGGGTTTGAGGAGGAGTCAGGTGACGTTGGCTCGGGAGAACGGAAACTTCGTCAACCTTGCCGGAATTTGTTACGCTGTGGCAAAGCTTTTTGTGTACAGTTGTTGACCGACCGACCGGCGACCGGCGACTCTATTCTTGTTTCTTCCTTCTTTTCATGCAGCTATTTTGTTTTATTAATTACATCATCATAATAGGTGAATACTATATATATTCTCGTATAAGTGTATCATGTAATATTGTTTAATCAACCTGTACAATTTGTAATGCAAATAATTGTTATGTATTCATAAGTTAATTTTAATTATTTTCATCGGTTAAATTGGGCCGTAAACTTCAAGTCGGGTGGGTAGAATGAATGGGCCTGCCATAAACAAACTTGCATAATGGGCCATATCATTTAATTCTCCAAAATCTGATTTGACTTTGGTCAAATTCGAGAGATTACGAGAATAGTATTGTTTTACAGGCCATCAGAAAGCAAGGACAAATCTTTGGTCTATATTACTCCACTTCTCTAAAGAGATGAGACAGCAGCGGGCCTACTCCCACCAAAGGCGCGCAGGCTCTCAGTTTGAAACATATAATGAAATAAATAATTATAATAATTTAATAATAATAAAAAAGTGAAAAGGAAAGGCTCACTCGAAAAAGATTTAAATCCTGTCATTATATGCTTTACGTCTCACGCTCCCGTTTTTTTATACTACATACACGAAAATTATAAAAATATCGTTCATTAATTTTTTTTTATTAAAAATTTACGAGCATAAATTTAATGTTATATTAATAAAATAAATAATGTAAATAAAATTATTTTGAAAACATAAGAATAAAAATATTTTTTAAAAATAATATTATTTTTAAAAGGGTGAATAATTAGTTGAAATATTAAAAAAAGAAAATATACACAGTAGCATTAGCATGAAAATATACTTTGCAGTTTGCAGTACCGTACTTCAATTCAAACACTACTACAATTAAAGTATGAGATGATTGCTTTTTAATATTATTTTGAACACCGTATTTTTTTAAATATATAAAGTTATAAATATCCCTATAATAATATTAAACAATATTTCATTGGTAAATATAAATATATTTATATTTATATAAATATTTCATTGGTAAACAATATTTGCGTAAGAATATAAATAAATATATATATATATATATATATATATATATATATCATAAGATGTTTACCACATAGCAATACATATAGCAAAATTCAAATTCTAACTAAAATTTTCACAAATTGATTAACATGCAAAAAATGAAATAAAAAACATAGAAATTTTATGAATTGTAATTTGAAGTATATAACAAAAATTTATAAAATATCATAATAACGAGGGTGGAAAGCGTTTTTATCTTTGCGGTTTGGATTCCCATAGGATTCCCAAGTACTATGAAGTAGGATTCCCAAGTACCATGAAGTAAATGCTCTAACATAAATATGAGGATTTTTAATCTGAATAAAAAAAAATTTTACTCAAAATTATATATGCAAGATAATACCTGACTTTTCTATAGGATCAACCTGCACAAACATGTTTGAGTTGATGGAAGGAAGAATATGTTTCGTATTGAAACACGCAAAAACAGACCTGCACAGACATGTTTGAGTTGCGATGGGAGGAAGAATATGTTTAGTATTGAAACAGGCAATAACAAAATTAGTTTTGTATTTTAATCAGACTTAGTTGTATTTTTAATCTTAAAATTAAAAATGATAATATTGTTCAGCTAACAAAATAGGTATTTTTACCCTTTATTTTTGTTTAGTATTTTATGTGTAGTTGGGCCTATCGGAGAACTAGTGTGTTAGCTCGGTGGTGTGGTGGGGGTTTTCATCTCCTACCCGCGATTTTGTATTTATGTTATTTTTTTTTTATACGTGATTTACCTTTACCAAAAAAAATAAAATAATAATAATAATAATAATAAATAAATAAATAATGCACAAAATTATAAATCTGCCCGTTAGATTGGAGACAACAGTGTCCCGAGTTGCTCGATTTGACTGTTTTCTTTTGCAGGTTTTGTGTTTACATATGTACAAGGCTACAAGTAAACCTTTTATGTTTTAAAGTATAAAATTCAATTACTGTTATTTAAATGAATGATTTATTTATTTTGATATTTTGGTATACCTATGGAGTATTATAGGGACCGTTTACTCTGTATTTCTTAAAAACTAATTCTAGTACAGTATTATGAGTTTTTATTTGATTTTAAAAAGAGTTTTACTTGAATATCCGATTGATATTTTGATACAAAATCAAATACTCGATAACAACACAAATACAAAAGCGTGATCGCTTATTTTCCATTTTCAATTTTCAAATTTCAATTATGACCAAGTATAATCGGTTCACTATTACTAGTCAATAATTAATGCAGTTACCGTGGGGATGACAATTGGTATCGAGTGAGTCAGGCGTGATTGGTAATGTAGTAATATCCGTTGTTTTTGGGGAAAAAAAAAGTCCTGTAAAGTTAATCACGCCATACCACACTCCACGCCTAAATTGAAATCTCGGAAAAAATCAATTTAAATGTAAAGAAATTATTTAACTAATACTATTAGGATACACGGAATAAAACTCAACTTGAATAGAACTGAAAACTGTATTACTATTATAGGCTACACGGAATTTATCTAAATTGTTTTTTCTATAAAAAATAATTTTCCATAATAATTTATTTTAATTTATTTTGAATTAAACTTAATTGAGGTATATTGATTTGATATACTCCTAAGTCCTAATACTTTTTCATACTCTTTTAATTTATTTTATATATTTAAATCTCAATTATTTTTTTACTTCAAAATATTTCAAAATATTTTTTTGTCCGAGAGTATTATTTATTACTCCATTATTATACTTTTCATGTTAGTAACAGTGGCACTCCCCAAAAGAGAGTATAATGGTAGAAGCCCATCAATCACAATCATGAGGAAAGAGAGAAACAAAAATTTAACTGTTAATTCAAAAATAAAAATAAAACAATAATTCCTGCAACCCTTTTTGTCTTCTCCTATCTGCGTGAAAATTGGGCGGAGATGGGCGGCGGAGACGGTGGCGCGTCGCGGAAGTTGAAGAAGGCCGCCAGGAAAATGCTAGTCAAGACGTGCGCCTCTCTCTGCCACGGCCAGCAACCCCGACTCGACATCGCCACCTCCGTAACTCAAGCTCCGCCAATTACGTTTCTCCAATCGAGGAAATTCCAACCCTGATCTATTTTTTTAATTGTGCTTTTCAGATGTCTTGCGATTCGCCGGGTTATTCTCACCCGCCGGAAAATCAATTTCACCGGAAGAAGAAGACGAGTCGTGGGCACGCCGATTCAAGCGCCAGCCCTTCAAACAAGGTACCCCCACTCTTTCCCCATTAATTACAGTTCTACCCTTTCCTGTAAAATTAAATAAAATATAAAAATAAATGAAAATTTACAGTTTCTAGAAGCATCACCATCCCCAGATCTTAACCCTCAATTTTGGGCACATTGTGTTTTATCATACATTTATATAAAATTCGCCGTTGCACTGTTTTCTGGTTATAGAACTTGTGCACGATATGCCTCGACACCTTGAACTACAGCTCCGGCGGCAGCCCCGGTCAGGCCATATTCACGGCCCAATGCTCCCACGCCTTCCATTTCGCCTGCATCTCCTCCAACGTCCGCCACGGCAGCGTCACATGCCCCGTCTGCCGGGCCCACTGGACCCAACTCCCCCGCAACCTCAACTCGCAGCGCTCCCTCCTCTTCGGCAAGGCGGATCCCGTCCTTCAGATCCTCGACGACTCCATCGCCAACTCCCGAGTCCACCGGCGCTCCTTCCTCCGCTCGGCCCGGTACGACGACGACGACCCGATCGAGCCCGACCCGATCCAGCCCGCCCGACCCCGTCTCCATCTCTCTCTCATGACCGTCCCACTCGGCCCTCACTCCCCATCTTCCTCCTCCGGGGAAACCTCTTTCCTCTGCGTGAAGCTGGCCCACCAGCCCGCGACGGATTTGGTCCTGGTCGCGAGCCCGAACGGGCCTCACTTGCGGCTCATGAAGCAAGCCATGGCGGTGGTGGTCTTCTCTCTCCGGCCCGTTGACCGACTGGCCATCGCCACCTACTCCTCCTCGGCTGCCCGCCTTTTCCCGCTCAGGCGAATGACGTCGTACGGGAAGAGATCCGCGCTGCAGGTGATCGACCGATTGTTCCACACGGGCCAAGCGGACCCCATGGAAGGCCTGCGGAAAGGGGTGAAGATACTCGGAGACCGGGCCCACAAGAACGCGCAGTCGTGTATTCTTCACGTGACAGACGGCCCGTACAGCCATTTCGACATGGAAGTACCGGTCACGATCCACCAGTTCAACGTCGGGTACGGGTTCGGGCCTCCGAACGGGCTTGTCATGCGCGATTTCGAGGAGTTTCTCGCGAGAACACTAGGTGGGGCCATCAGCGACATCCAGATGAGAATCGGGGAGGATATGAGGGTTGTTAGGATCGGGGAGCTGAGAGGGGGCGAGGAGAGGAATATACCGGTTTATGTGGGAGAGTGTGGGCCCGTGTGCGTGGAGTATAGTTACGTGGAAGGCGAGTGCATTCGAACGGGCGAGATTGTTGTGGGAGATGGGAGTGAGAATGGAGATGGAGATGGAGATGGAGATGGAGATGGTGTTGTGTCCATAGGAGGAAGAATGAGCACTACTGTTGAGAATTGGGATCACCATGATCCATTCATGGCTAGAAGATGGGCAAAGCATTTGCATGGATATAGGCTTTAGATGTGTGTTGTTATGAAAAAACTCAATAGTCAATATACATTGATTGATTTGTAATTTTAATTTTTTATACACACAAAACATGAATTACTACAACTCTATTGTTAGTATTTGTTATGTTTCTCACATCCATTCGTTTTTGGATGATTTAATTACTGTGTATTGGGTTGTTGATAAAAATAGTGTAAAAAATCAAAACGAGCGAATTCGTTTTTCAAATATCTTATATTACTAAATGATTACCATTTGACAATCCGGTTGTTAAAATAATCCTGTGATGATCTATAAATATTGTTAGTGAAAGCTCAGATTGTGAGATAACAGAACTACAGAAGTTGACGTGTCAAACGTAATCTCCCTACATTACTATTTAAGCTAATGACTTTTTATTTAATTAATCTAATTAATGACTTTTTAGTAGGAAAAGAACAAAAAAAATTATGTAGTAAGTGAAAAAAATGGAGTCTTGACTGTTTACATAATAGGAGTAAAATACAGAGTCTGAGAGGGTCCTGTCTTTTCCAGTGGCCCGTGACCCTGTTCATTTCCACCGTCAAATCCCTTC